>SKCR01014566.1:0-35730 GCA_019454045.1 Zanthoxylum bungeanum
CACCAATCTCCATCTTAGAACTCTGAAGGTATTGGGTATTGGTTTGGTTTGTGTTTGAGGGTTTGATGATGGTTGAACAACAAGAGTTCACTCTAAAGAAAGTAGACATAAGATTAAAAATTTTAAGAGGGAGGGCTCTCAACAAGATGGAAAATGGAATAATGTAGGTTCTTTTAGCATTTTTCCATACTTGGAAAAAGGTATAAGGGTTGATTTATAAGGAAATATTTCCCAACCATTTGTATTGATGAGGAAAGGTTTCCCAACCACTTATAATATTAAAGGAGAAATGTATTGTGTTCTCTAAGAACAACTTAGGATCTATTAAGCATAAAACATGTGTGAATAAACTATGTAAGATTGTGGAAAAAATACTTACATAGATCGGCAAGGTAGGATGTGTAGAGTTCAAAACTTTTGCTTCTTTGAAGTTGCTCCAAGCTCCTCTATAATTGTATGTTGAGCTCCAAGCTTTGGTGAATGAATTCCAAACTCATGGGAGTAGTTTCCCTATCACCTTTGTATGATTCTTTGTGTGCTAGCACTTGAGATTTTTGAAGTAAAAATCACTTAGCAAGAAGCCAAGCTTCACGCCAATGGAGAGAAAAAAATGAAGTCTCATTTTCGGCCAAGGAGAGATGAAGATGAAGTGTATGGTTTTTCAAAAAATTAAAAGTCATATATCAAATACAATAATTGGTAAATGTCTTTCAATCTTTCAAACTTGTGTAAGAAACAAGTTAACCAAAAATCCCACCAACTTCTATCAACCAAAAGTTGATAAATTTGACTAGATGATGTGAAAAGTGTGGGCCCCACTTTAATTCAAAATCCGAGTGGGCCCGCAAACACATTCCGGGCTCGGGTTCGTTAATTCCGAATTAACGAATTTTCCGTTGCGACTTAATTAAATCAAATTTAATTAAATAATAATGCCTTGCAAAATTACTATTAAAGTCGCTCGCGAATTAATTCTAAATTAATTCGTTCGCCCGAATTAAAATCCAATTTTAATTCCGTTATGAAATCTAATTTCATATAATATATCGAATATATTATTTTATCGATTAATTCAGAATTAATCGTTCTCTCTCTCTATTAATTGAATCTTATCCCAGATAAAATCTTTCCGTAATTAATCATAGATTAATTTTCTCTCTCTTATAATTAATCACAGATTAATTATGTTCGAGTCATACATCATCGGTGAATCTTCGGGAAGTGACCCATGAGATCCCTGGATATGTTGGCAGTAAATCCGTTCGTCGGACTATCCGAACACGTGCGTACCCGGTACCACGTTCTTACCTATTTACAAGACATGGTTGACTTCTAGCAAAGCACCGTGCCTACCCAATTCTCCAGAAATATTCTTAAGGAATATATAATCTATGTCAGGCGTAGTATACGTAGTATTGCGTATTACGATCCAGTATCGATATCACATGCTAGGCCTAGGGCTGGAATTGTGCCTGCCCCGTACGAAGCATTTATCAGATCTATGGTAACTAGTCTCTATAATCAGATAATCATGACCTAGTCATATTATGCCGATGACTGCAGTACTTAAGAGTACTAGTTCCGTATCCTGCGTGATCATCATCTCCATATGAATGGAGTGATACTTCCATCTTAACATCACACCCAATACGCTACGATTCTCAGTATACCCATAAGAGGCGTACACGGAACCTGTTAAAGCCCCGGACGACCAAAACCAAAGTATATTGATTGTCGCAAGTATTAGCGATGCAAGTCTCAGGTAAGACCAAATACACCTACCCTAATTCGGATTCCCATAGACACATAGTCATACTACCAATGGGATTCCGAGGGGTCTAACCAGAGCGAAGCTGTTTCCGTACCATCGGTAAACAGAACCTCCTATTATACTTGCATGAGTATCCAATACCCAAATATATGAGAACTATGCTGTTACGCTTCTATAACACGCACAAATGTAATACTAGCCCATTCCGCATTATCGATGTCCAGTCTCGATAATACTACGACTAGGGATATTTAATGATTAAACCTTACATGGATTAATACTGTCTCATATTTTATTAATCCGGTACTAATCATATGGACTTTTATCATTTATATATCCCGGTAATCTAATTACAAATGATAAAAGAGCAATTTCCTTTGTCACATAGTTTATTTGTACAACAACACCATGTTATGTACAAATAGTGATGCTATGGGTCATAATTGTCCAACAATCTCCCACTTGGCCTATAGCCAATCACTCAAGTGTCCTACACCTGAACTATGTACGGGTCGCTCAAACTTCTGCCGAGAAACAGCTTTCGTCTGCGGATTTGCAAAGTTATCATCTGATGTGATTTATTCGATCATCACATCGCCACGATGTATGATCTGAACGAATCAGATGAATTAGTCGAAGTACATACTTGGATCGTTAATGAGACCACGGTTCCTTAGCCTGCGCTGTAGCCTAGCTCAACTGCTAACAGAACTACTCCTAATCCAATTAGGATTATATAGATCCAAAATGCTTCTTTTGATGCCTCAGCTGCAGCAATGTTCCGCTTTTGTTATTTATTCGGCAACAGTATCTTGCTTGGAAGATTTCCAGCTCACTGTTCCGTTATTCAAACTAAATATATACCCTTATTGCGACTTAAGTCGTCTTTGTCGGTTTGGAAACTTGCAACGGTGAACCTAGTCACCTCAAGTTCTCATTTCCCCATAACTTAAGAAAGTATCCTTAGTTCGTCTAAGATACTTAATGATGTTCTTAACATCAATCCAGTGACCATCAACTGGATTGGCCCGATTGTGACTCTAAATGCTCAAAGCATATGAGACACCAGGTCGCGTACATTTCTTTCAATGTACGAGTTCTCGGAGAGAGTCAACAACTTTTAGATCTATCACAGTAGATCCTTATTCCTAGAATAAAGAGTTCATCTCCCAAGTATTCCACATAGAATTTTCATGAAAGCCAAGCTTTCACCGATTTTAATATGAGAATGTCATTTCCAAGAAATAATATATCATCATTATATAGGACAATCACTGTCAGTGCGCTCCCACTAACCTTCTTATATACACAAGAATCATTTTCATTTTGAATTAAATCATATACCATTATGATTACATCAAAATGATGGTTCTAAGAATTCAATGCTTGCTTAATCCATAAATGGATCGATTTAACTTGCAAACCTTGTTTGCTTGTTTTGGCACAACAAAACCGTCAGGTTGTATATAAACATTCTCCAAAAGGTTTCCGTTTAAGGAAAGCGGTTTTGACGTCCATATGCCATATTTCATAAATGAAATATACAGTATTAGCAAGCATTATCTGAATGGATTTAATCATGGCAACATGTGAAAAAGTTTCGTCATAGTCGACATTATTTCATTGACGATACCCTTTCTGTACAAGTCTAGCTATATACATTTATATGTTGCCATCCATGTATGTCTTCCTTGAAGACTCATATAGTACCAATAGACACAATGTCTTCTGGTACATCAACCAGTGTCCAAACTTGGTTGTATACATGGAATCCATTTCGGACTTTATGGCACTTTGCCATAAAAGGAGTCGATACCTTGTATCACTTCCTCATACGTAGCCGGTTCATCTTCCTCAATAAGATTGATATCTACATGAGGTGAGATCAGAAACCCATACCTCCTAAGTTATTTTCTGACTCTCTCCGACCTACGCGGTTCTTATGTATTTGAAGATTATTGGTACAGTTTCATCCCTGATGAACTGTTGGTGTTCCGTGAGGACTCAGTGCCTGGAACAGTATTACTCTGATTTACATCGATTTTTACTTTCCTCCCACTTACCACTGCATTTAGGTATTCCTCTTAGGAAAATCGCATGGAGAGCAACAATTACATTGTTCTCTTGTGAGTTGTATAAGTACTATACTTTGGTTTCCCTAGGACAACCTACAAATTGACACTTATCCGATTTGGGTTCTAGTTTGGTACCATCCAAACATTTAGCATATGCCCAGCATTCCCAAATCTTCAGGAATGAGAAACCCGGTTTCTTTCCTGTTCATATCTAATACGAAATCTGTCTAACAGATTTTTCATGGAACCTTATTCAAAATAAGTATTGCACTGTTTAATGCGTACCCCTAGAAGGAAATTGGTAGCTCAGAGCGACTCATCATTAACCTTACTATGTCCGACAAAGTTCGGTTTCTCAGTTCTGACACATCACTCAATTGAGGAGTTCCGTGAGGAGTCCACTGTGAATGAATACTATACTCTTTCAAGTAATCTTGAAACTTATATGTTTAAGTATTTTACACTATGGTCCGACCGTAATGTTTTTAATACTTATATCGGTCTGTTTTCTTACTTCGTGTCGAAACTCTAGAAGTTTCTGACTTATGTTTCATAAGATACACATAACCATAACGTGATGCCACATCCGTAAAGGTTACGAAGTATTCATATCCACCTCTAGCCTAGCTAGACATGGGCCCACTTACGTCACTATGAACGAGGGCTAACAGATCGGTGGCACTTGCACTTTCACCTAGTAAAAGGTGTTCTAGGCACTTTTCCTAATAAACTAGATTCATAGACATCATTTGAATTAGAATCAAATGCGTCCTAGTATCCACTCTTCGAAAGTATGGATATACGAATCTTGTTAATGTGTCATAGACAACAATGCCACTTTCACGTCTCAATAGATTTATTCAGTTTGAGCTTTTGTTTGTCATATTATATGTTTGAGATTCATTTATATTCTAAATATAAATAATGTTATTCACATCTAATGTGCTTATCTCAATATCATCTTTATAAACAAAACACTTAGTGTTCTAGAATATAAATGTATACCCGCAACATGTTAAACTAGATACAAAGATAATGTTCCTAGTCAAACTAGATACATTATAACAATCTCCTAATTTAAGTACATGCCCAAAGGACAGTTCCAAAACTTAGGTTTCTACGGCCAAAACAGCGACTCTCGTCCCGTTTCCAACTCATAGGTCGATCTCAACTTAAGCCAGTCTCCTACTAATCAGCAGATTCCGCACATCAGTACATATTTATGTATTTTCCACATCCAATATCAAAATCCAATTTTAAATCTAGTAGTGGACATGTTTATAACAAACATATCTGAAGTCGGAGCCTTGCCCGTCTTCACTTCCTTCATGTCTGCCTTTGTCTATACGGCAGTCACGCTTCCAGTGACCCCGTTTGCCACAGTTTAGGCAGACATCTTGAGATATGTCATTTGTCTTCCTAGAAGACTGTGACGATTTTGCCTTTGCCCTTTTCTTCACACCCCAGAAGCCTTCGGCCAAGCCTTGGCTATCTGGGATTTCGAAGTAAGATGCGTCTTGCGCTTCTTGCCCTTTTGAAAATTCTTGCTCTGTCTCCTTGAACATAGCCATTAACTCTCCAAGAGTTTTCTTTTGCAATCAGTACTTCTAAGATCTAAGAATAGATCTATGAAGATCCTTCAATTTCAATATCATACTATAAGGATCTAATCCTTAGTTCTGATAAAGAAATTAAGGAGTCTTTGCGACAAGCATAATAGATTGAGCACTAAAGTTATTATCACCATGAGTCTTCTAAAGCTCATGCTCCACTATTTGCTCAACTTCGGGCTCAGGCCCGAGATGTCACTCTATCAAATAAAGTAACTTCTTGGCTCCCAGGACTATCCTGAGGTTATATTCCCAATTTGAAAATTGAAGCCGCTTAAAAATATTTTCGCCCAGGATTATGTTTTAAAAGCTAATCTTTCAGTTATCTTGATTCCAATAGTCCAACTATCTAATCAACGATTTCGGGTACAATCGAATATAATGATTATTATAGTCTAACTATATAATCAACTATTATTTGATTAATTAAATTCAAATATATTGATTACTATAATCCAATTATATAATCAACTATAAATGAAGTAGTTTGAATACAGTCCAACTGTTTAACTAAAACAATAATTGAATATTAGTCAAACTAATATATATATTAATAATTAATGACGAAAAAATTGAAATGAGCGCGTATTGGCAAATATCTAAACGAAGTTGCAAATTTAATACTTGCCTCCCACTATTTTTCGACGAGCCTCTAACCCTCTGTGGAGTACTCGGGAAACCTAGTTTCCTTGTGGGCTAGGATCCCGTTAAATAACACACAACCTTGACTTTGGCCAACAAGTTGTATGAAACTTAACTAGGTAGATCTCTAAGATCAATTGGATCCCCTCCAATTCCAAGATTCAGTAGGTGGACTTCCAAGTCCTAAACATATATCCAATATATGCCAATATATCCAATATATTGCCTAACCTTTTTCCTCTGAATCAACTAAGCCTTGGCTTTGGCTCAACAAGCTTAATGAAACCAGTTAAGCGTGAACCATTGACAGTGAGAAAGCTTCATAATCGAGGCCGATGAAAAATAAGTGACCTTGACTTTGGCCAACAAATCACAACTTGCCCAAGACGTACGATATGGAACAAAGCTTTCGTGATTCAAACACATCCGCGATGGACAAAGGTCTTGATTTTGGACAACAAACCAGTGCCAATCTTGGATCTTGAGAGAGAATCACTCAATGGAAGGAAAAATGCTTAATATTTGATTGAGGGTTTTTGCGTAAATTGGCAACCAATTTATTATCTTTAATTAGGTCTCATCATACACCCTTAAGCATGCATTCTAAAAGAATAATAAGGCGCGATAAAATAATAATTATATGCGGATGGATATCTCACAAATTGTTCCTAGAACAAATCACTCAATTTCCTCTCCCCGGCTAGCACTATTCTAACTTCTACCCAATTACATAATACTTCTAAAGAAACCTCATTTACATTGAGGGGAATTGGTGAGAAGAGAATTACAAAGAGTCGAGAGATAAAGGCTGGACACGCAGGTCCAATTTAATAAATTCTAAATTTATTACAACAATTTCCAAAATTGCCCTCACCCATCTAATATCCATCCGATATACATTATTCATACAATACATCCATGTATTCACATAAAATATGTTATCAATCAATCTAATCCAATTAATTAATCTTTGATTAATGACCATCAAATGTTCAAACAATGATTTGATTTGCGCGAGTCCAACTCGTTTAAGAATAAATACTCAAAGTAAGTATTCTTGAATTATATCGAACTACAATTTTAAATCCAATTTAAATTATATTCAATACTAATTCATATTTAATTCCAAATTAAATAATTACACTTTCAATAGTGCCTTTTTAGACTTGGATTCCAAATCCAATCTTAACGGGTCTCAAAGGCCCAATTAGTATCCAATACTATTCAATTAAAGTCCAATATGCTTTCAATTAATTCTTAAGGCATGGGCTTTGGCAATTATGGGTCAAACCCAAGATGCCAAGGCCCAATTAGGAATCACCCTATGCCAAAAATCAATTTAGGCCCATTAGGCCCAATTAAAATTTTAAAGGCCTATTTATTATATTTGAACTTTATGGAATGGTTTTAGGCCCAATTTGGATCCAATCCAATTGTCCTAAACCAACTTGGCCCAACAAAGCCCATAAGGCCCAAATATAACATCAATAGCCCAATTCCAAATTAAAGACTAATTTATTAAATTACAATATTCCAAATATCATAATTTTTTAATTAAAGTGTATAGCCATAATTAATTATTCAAATTAACATTTCCAAAATACCAATTTACATAATTAATCATGCTTAATTATATTCAATACATGTCCAACATTAATGAAACAAAATCAAGTCATTTACATGCTCTTTAACTCACGACAATGATGTGATTTTTATATCAATTTTGATTTCAATCCAATTAAATCACAAATCAATATATCCAAGCATTTTAAACACATCCAATGGCCTAAAGTCAAAATCACCATGAGCTACAAAAGGTCTCTATATTCGGCCAAGCCCTCAAATTTGGGGAAAATTACTCCAATTAATTTTTCATAAAATTGATCATGCATAACTCTTAGTTACCATTATCTAAGCATACTCAAACAAACAATTTGATCAAATCATGCTCAAATCAAAAATACCCAAATTCAAGTATATAAACCCTAATTCAATTTCATGCTTAAATTGGGCTCTGATACCAATTGTTGGGTTCTCTAAGAACAACCTAGGATCTATTAAGCATAAAACATGTGTGAATAAACTATGTAAGATTGCGGAAAAAAATACTTACATAGATCGGCAAGGTAGGATGTGTAGAGTTCAAAACTTTTGCTCCTTTGAAGTTGCTCCAAGCTCCTCTATAATTGTATGTTGAGCTCCAAGCTTTGGTGAATGAATTTCAAACTCATGGGAGTAGTTTCCCTATCACCTTTGTATGATTCTTTGTGTGCTAGCACTTGAGATTTTTGAAGTAAAAATCACTTAGCAAGATGCCAAGCTTCACGCCAATGGAGAGAAAAAAATGAAGTCTCATTTTCGGCCAAGGAGAGATGAAGATGAAGTGTATGGTTTTTCAAAAAATTAAAAGTCATATATCAAATACAATAATTGGTAAATGTCTTTCAATCTTTCAAACTTGTGTAAGAAATAAGTTAACCAAAAATCCCACCAACTTCTATCAACCAAAAGTTGATAAATTTGACTAGATGATGTGAAAAGTGTGGGCCCCACTTTAATTCAAAATCCGAGTGGGCCCGCAAACACATTCCGGGCTCGGGTTCGTTAATTCTGAATTAACGAATTTTCTTTTGCGACTTAATTAAATCAAATTTAATTAAATAATAATGCCTAGCAAAATTACTATTAAAGTCGCTCGCGAATTAATTCTAAATTAATTCGTTGCCCGAATTAAAATCCAATTTTAATTCCGTTATGAAATCTAATTTCATATAATATATCGAATATATTATTTTATCGATTAATTCAGAATTAATCGTTCTCTCTCTCTATTAATTGAATCTTATCCCAGATAAAATCTTTCCGTAATTAATCATAGATTAATTTTCTCTCTCTTATAATTAATCACAGATTAATTATGTTCGAGTCATACGTCATCGGTGAATCTTTAGGAAGCGACCCATTAGAACCCTGGATATGTTGGCAGTAAATCCGGTCGTCGGACTATCTGAATACGTGCGTACTCGGTACAACGTTCTTACCGATTTACAAGACATGGTTGGCTTCTAGCAAAGCACCGTGTCTACCCAATTCTCCAGAAATATTCTTTAAGGAATATATAATCTATGTCAGACGTAGTATACGTAGTATTGCGTATTACGATCCAATTACAAATGATAAAAGAGCGATTTCCTTTGTCACATAGTTTATTTGTACAACAACACCATGTTCTGTACAAATAGTGATGCTATGGGTCATAATTGTCCAACAAAAGGTTTCCTAACCACTTGTATTTATGGAGAAAGATTTCCAAACCACTTGTGTTTATGTAGAAAGGTTTCTCAGTTCTTCAAGACTAATTACAACTCAATTAAACTTGGTTTTGTTAAGGAATTTGCCAACACAATAGACCCAACATACTTCTCCTTTTACATTCCGTGAAAAAACCACCTAATACAAGGATTAGATAATTTAAATACAAAAATAGTCAGTGTCCACCATCAAAACACAGATTTATTACATATTGACTCGATCTAGTCGTAAGTCTTGAACATGATGAAGATGTCACCTATTAACCTGAAATAAACACTGACAAAATACCCATGAAAAACAAGGGAAATAATAAGAACATAAATATATAAAATAAAATAAAATTGTAAAAATATTCAGGTCAATTTGAATGAAACACAAATATATTAAACAATTCAAAACAATTCAATTCCAATTTAAGTTCAAGTCAATGTATTTCCTTCAAACAACCATATCTCCCCCTGACACATAGTTTATCCTACAATGTATTCCCTCTACCTATCTAAACATGTGTCTCCCATTTTTGCAATATAAAGATTAATACACTTAAATTTCATTGCAATATAAAGATTAATACACAAAGGGCACAAGAAGATTAACACGAATTAAGTGTATTAATTTTTATATTGCAATGAATTTTTTTTTAAAAAATTATTATTCGAGGTTAGATATGAAGATTTTTTTTCCAAAAATTGAATGAAAAATCTTATATAATTGTTCTATTTTGACATATTTCACAATAGAAATAAAAATGAAAAAGGAAAACACTTAGTTAAATCACTAAACTCTCAATGGGAAAAATTTAACAAATTTACTTCAATACTGTTAGGGGTGTTTATGGGTCGGGTCGGGTAAGATTTTTTCAAATTTTTCGAAACCCGATCGGGTCAGATCACGCGAGTTGAAAAATCTGAACCCGAAAATTGAGTATGCAAACCTGAGTGGGTCTGGTTGGCGGAAAAAAAAGAATTTTTTTAGTTATTAATTTTTTTGAGACATAAATAATAACTATTTTATGTCCAGAAACTTGTCATACATATAAAATTTCAAGATAAAAAAGTAATAAACAACTGAAATAATAGTAAAAACTTTAAAAAATAATTGAAAATTTAGAAAACTAATAAAAAATTATTTTTTCGGGTCGGGTCCGGTTGCGTCGTCAAACCCGTGAACCGATCCGCAAAAATCGGGCCAGGTCAACCCAAAATTGTATAATTTTTTAAAACCCGCCCGGGTCGGGTAGGGTCACGTTCGTTTGGGTTGCGATTTGACCTGACCCTCTTAACACCCTTAAATACTGTTATAGGTAAAAACAACTCATAGCCAGAATGGGCCCAAGCGAATGGAAAGAAGTCTGATAGAAAAAGTTCACCTCGTAAAACTTGGTGCCAACGTAAGCTCACGTGTCATTGGAAGCCACCATCGGCCTCACTAAGACTGCTCAGAATGTGTCCGACTAAAGCCTCTATGAGCTCCTCTCATCCCATGAGGGAGCTCGCTTGACGCATGCCCTGCGACTTGGAGACCGTCGGTAATATGTTCTCAAGAATCCAAAGCCACTGCTGGCAGCTTGTTATGAATGCCTTCAAAATGGTCAAGAATTGAATTAAAAGAAAAATATCACCATAAGTCAGCTGTATCACCATGAATCTCTCTCTCCAATCTAAGGTAGTAAAAGTCCCTGTAAATTAGGGATAAATATGGTAATATTATCCTTAATTTATCTCTTATTAATATTTATCTTATTTTGAAATCGTAACTCCCCTCCAATTAATAATACCTCTGCAACACTATAAATACAGAGAGAGAAATCTGAAAAACAGTACTAAAACTCTGTCAAATTTAAGAGAGAACATTGAACATTGAAAATCTTATCACTCCATTAATAAAAGGGACTCGTGGACCAATGTGTTGGACAATTATGACCCATAGCGTCACTATTTGTAAAAGACATTGTGGTTTTTGTACAATTTAACTATGTGACAATGGAAATTGCATTTTATCATTTTGTAATTTGATTACTTAAATATATAAATGATAAAAGTCCTTATGATTAGTTTCGGATTATTATATATGAGACAGTATCAATCCATAAAGGTTTAATCATTAAATATCCCTAGTCGTAGTATTATCGAGACTGGACATCGATAATGCGGAATAGACTAGTATTGCACTTGTGCGTGTTATGGAAGCGTAACAACATAGTTCTCATATATTTAAGTATTGGATACTTATGCAAGTGTGATAAGAGGTTGTGTTTACCGATGGTACGGAAATAGCTTCGCTTTGGATAGACCCCTCGGAATCTCATTGGTAGTATGACTATGTGTTTATGGGAATCCGAATCAGGGTAGGTGTATTTGGTCTTAACCTGAGACTTACATCGCTAGTACTTGCGACAATCAATGTGTTGCAACCATCGGGAGAATATGACAAGGTCATGATTTTCCGATTAAATAGACTAGTTTCTTGTGATCCGATATATGTTTCGTATGAGGAAGACACTATTCCAGCCCCAGGCCTTGCATGTGACATCCGATACTGGATCGCAATACGCAATACTACGTATACTACACCTGACAAAGATTAAATATTCCTTTAAGAATATTTCTGGAGAATTGGGTAGGCACGGTGCTTTGCTAGAAGCCAACCATGTCTCGTAAATCGGTAAGAACGTCGTACCGGGTACGCACGTGTTCGGATAGTCCGTCGACCGGATTTACTGCCAACATATCTAGGGATCTCATGGGTCGCTTCCCGAAGATTCACCGATGACGTATGATTCGAACATAATTAATCTAGGATTAATTGCGGAAAGATTTTATCTGGGATAAAATACTATTAGATGAGAGAACGATTAATTTGAAATTAATCGATAAAATAATATATTCGATATATTAAATGAAATTAGATTTCATAACAGAATTAAAATTGGATTTTAATTCGGGCGAACGAATTAATTTTGAATTAATTCGCGAGCGACGTGAATAGTAATTTCGCTAGGCATAATTATTTAATTAATTGATTTGATTTAATTACGTCGCAACATAAATTTCGTTAATTCGGAATTAACGAACCCGAGCCCGGAATGTGTTTGCGGGCCCAGTCGGATTTTGAATCAAGTGGGGCCCATGCGTCACATCACTTGTCATTTAACTTACCTTTTTGGTGATGGAATTTGGCGGGTGGTTGTTAACTTGTAAAACACACAAGTTGAAAGGTGATTGACTTAATACCAAATATTTGACATATCATTTTTTGATTTTTGGAAAATCAAATACAATTAAGAAAATCATCTATCTTCTCTCTCTCATTACACGCCACTCTCTCCCTTTCCAAACCTCTCATTGTCGAGAGACACAAGGAAGTGAAGTAACAAGGTGATTTGTTTGTAAAATCTCCATTGATAGCACATCAAAGAATCATATAAGGTGATAGGGAAACCAGTCCCAAGAGCTTGGAATCCATCTCAAAGCTTGGAGCTTGGACATCATCTTCAAAAAGAAGCTTGAAGCATTTCAAAGGGAGCAAAGTTTTTGTTCTCTACACATCTCTCTCAACCGAACAATGTGAGTATATATCCGCTATACTTCATTTAGTATTCACATGATTTTATGTTTGGATTGATCTTGGGATGACTTTAGAAACCCAACAATGGTATCATGGAGCCTATTTGAGCATGAAATATGATTAGGGTTATATACTAAAATTTGGGTAAACTTGATTTGAGCATGATTTGATCAAATTGTTTGTTTAAGTATGCTTGTATATTGATAACTTAGAGTTATATATGATCAATTTGATGAAAAATTAATTGGATTAATTTGCCCCAATTTTGTTGGCATGGCCGAATGTAATGATAAACCATAGTTCATGTTGATTTTGTTTTTTAAATCATTGGATGAGTTTAAAGACATGATATATATTGATTTGTGATTTAATTGGATTGAAATCAAAATCGGATATAAAATCACACCATTGCCGTGACCATAGAAGCATTAAAATGAATTGATTTTGTTTCAATAATGTTGGACAAGTGTTGAATATTTTAATGCTTGATTAATTAATTAAATTGATATTTTGGAAATGTTAATTTAGATAATTAATAAGTGCAATACACTTTAATTAATTAAATTATGAAATTTGGAATATTGGAATTTAATTAATTAGGCTTAATTTGGAATTGGGCTAAAGATGTTGTATTTGGGCCTAATGGGCTTGGTTGGGCCAAGTTGGTTTAGGACAATTGGATTGGATCCAAATTGGGCCTAAAACCATTCCATTAAGTCCAAATATAACAAATGGGCCTTTAAATATTTAATTGGGCCTAATGGGCCAAAATTGATTTCTTGGCAAACAGGGTGATTCCTTAATTGGGCCTTGGTATTTGGGTTTGACCCATATTGACCAAAGCCCATGCCTTAAGAAATTAATTGAAAGCCCATTGGACTTTAATTAAATGAACATTGGATGTTAATTGGGCTTTGAGACCCATTAAGATTAGATTTAGAATCTAAATCGTAAATGCGCATTAAAATTGTAATTATTTAATTTGGAATTAAATATAGAATTAGTATTGAATACAAATTAAATTAGATTTAAATTGTAGTTCGATATAATTCAAGAATTCGTACTTTGAGTACTTATTCTTAAACGAGTTGGACTCGCGCAAATCAAATCGTTGTTTAAACATTGGATGATCAATTTATTCAAAGATTAATTAATTGGATTAAATTGATTGAATAACATGCTTTGTGTGAATACATGGATGTGTTGTATGAATAATGTATATCGTATGGATATTAGAAGGGTGAGGGCAATTTTGGAAATTGTTGTAATAAATTTAGAATTTATTAAATGGACCTGCGTGTCCAGCCTATCTCTCGATTCTTTGTATTATCTTCTCACCTAATTCCCCTCAATGTTAATGAGGTTTCTTTAATTGTATTATGTAATTGGGTAGAAGTTAGAATAGTGCTAGCCGGGGAGAGGAAAGTGAGTGATTTGTTCTAGGAACAATTTGTGAGATATCCATCCGCATATCATTATTAATTTATTTACCGCGCCTTATTTTGCTTTTAGAATGCATGCTTAAGGGTGTATGATGAGACCTAATCAAAGAGATTAATAATGGTTGGTGCCAATTTACGCGAAAAAACCCTCAACAAATATTAAGCGTTTCCTTCCATTAAGTGATTCATTCTCAAGATCCAAGATTGGCACTGGTTTGTTGGCCAAAGTCAAGACCTTTGTCCATCGCGGATGTGTTTGAATCATGAAGGCTTTGTTCCATATCGTATGTCTTGTCCAAGTTGTGATTTGTTGGCCAAAGTCAAGATCACTTCTTGTCCATCGACATCAATTACGAAGCTTTCCAAAGTCAATGGGTCCCGCTTAACTGGAATCATTAAGCTTGTTGAGCCAAAGCCAAGGCTTAGTTGATTCAGAGGACAATGGTTAGGAAAATATATTGGATATATTTTCATATATATTGTATATATGTTTCGGACTTGGAGGTCCACCTATCGGATCTAGGAATTGGATGAGATCCAATTGATCTTAGAGATCTACCTAGTTAAATATCATACAGCTTGTTGGCCAAAGTCAAGGTTGTGTGTTATTTAACGGGATCCTAGCCCACTAGGAAACTAGGTTTCCCGAGTACTCAACAGAGGGTTAGAGGCTCGCCGAAAAATAGTGGGAGGCCAGTATTGAATTTGCAATTCGTTCAAATACTTGGCTTTACGCGCTTTCAAATTATTTTCGTCAATAAATATTTATTAGTTGGACTAATATTTTATTATTTTCTTGTAACAGTTAGACTGTACCCATACATCGTTATTCGAATAGTTTGACTATTGCAATTAAGATGACAGGAAAGTCGAGCATTAGAGATATTATCATGGGAGATAATGTCTTTAATGGCGCGAACTTTCAAGACTGGGATATGAATCTCAGGATTGTCCTGGGATCCGAGAAGTTACTCTACACTATAGAGAGACCTCTTGGGCCTAAGCCTAGATCTGATTAGATAGTTGAGCTAGAGCTTTGGAAGACTCATAGCGATGACAACTTCACTGCTCAATCTATAATGCTTGCTGCTATGAATCAACAATTCCGTCGTCAAAATAATGGATTGGATCTCTATCAGATGATGGCGAAGTTGCATGATCTTCATCGATCTAATCTTAATCGCAGATATAGAGATATGAGTTGCAGAAGAAGCTCTTTCGCGCTTGCATGTTAGAGGGTACATCTGTTGAGCACCATGTGTGTCGCAGATGATTGTTGACATTGAGCAGCTGGGACAGATGGGCATTGTCTTTGAGGCTGAGACTTCTATAGATTTGATCTTACAGTCTCTGCCCGACACTTGGAGTGGGTTCATCATGAACTACAATATGATGAACCAATACCATACTCTTGGAGAGTTAATGTCCACACTGCGCGAAGCAGAAAAAGAGCTCCTAAAGGGCAAGAAGCGTGGGGCGTACTTCGCTTCAACATCTTAGTCTTCTAGGGTTTGGCCTAAGGCGACTGGTGGTGTAAAGAAGAAGAAGAAAAAGAAGGGCAAGGCCAAATCGTCAAAACCTTATGGGAACGGTAATGATAAATCATAAGATGTATGTCTACAGTGCGGCAAGCGGGGTCACTGGAAGCGTGACTGCCGCAAGTACACGGCACACATGAAGGAAATCAAAGCGGGCAAGGCACCGGCTTCAGGTATGTTTTTTATAGAAATAAACATGTCTACTACTAGTTTTAAAAATTGGATTTTTGATTCTGGTTGTGGTACTAATATATGTACTGATGTGCAGGATCTGCAGATTAGCAGGAGACTGGCCTCAAGAGAGATTGACCTCCGCGTTGGAAATGGGACACGAGTCGCCGTTTTGGCCGTTGGCACTTATGTTTTGGAACTGCCCTCGGGGCATGTACTTAAACTTTCAGACTGTTATTATGTACCTAGTTTGGCTAGGAATATTATTTCTGTATCTATGTTAGCCCAATGTGGGTATACTTTTGTATTTAGAAACATTGGGTGTTTTATGTATAAAAATGATATGGAGATTTGCACTGCTGATGTAAATAATGGTCTTTATATTTTGAATATAAATCAATCTCAAACATATAATATAACAAACAAAAGGCTTAAATTAAGTAACAAAGATGAAGCTTATATGTGGCATTATCGTCTGGGACATATTAACAAGACTCGCATATCCACACTTTCGAAGAGTGGGTACTTGGACATATTTGATCCAAATACATATGACATCTGCGAATCTTGTTTATTAGGCAAAATACCTAAAACACCTTTTGGCGGTAAATGTGCACGTGCCACCAAACTGTTAGCCCTCGTTCATAGTGACGTTTGTGGGCCCATGTCTAGCCAGGCTAGAGGTGGATATGAATACTTCGTAACTTTTACGGATGATGCATCGCGTTATGGTTATGTGTATCTTATGAGACACAAGTCGGAAACCTATAAGAAATTCAAAGAGTTTCGACACGAAGTAGAAAAACAGCCCGGTAAAAGTATTAAGACATTACGGTCAGACCGTGGTGGCGAATACTTAAGCAATGAGTTTCTTGATTACTTGAAAGAATATGGTATTCTTTCACAGTGGACTCCTCCAGGAACACCGCAATTAAACGATGTGTCCGAACGGAGAAACCGAACTTTTCTTAGACATGGTAAGTTCTATGATGAGTTGCACAGAGCTACCTATTTCCTTATGGGGATATGCATTGAACAGTGCAATACTTATTTTGAATAAGGTTCCGTCAAAGTCTGTTCAACATACTCCGTATGAGATATGGACAGGAAAGAAACTGGGTTTCTCATTCCTGAAGATTTGGGGTTGCTGGGCATACGTCAAACGTTTGGAATGTACCAAACTATAACCCAAATGGGATAGATGCCTATTTGTAGGATATATTAGGGAAACAAAAAGATATTACTTCTATCACCCGCAAGAGAACAACGTATTTGTTGCTCTACATGCGGTTTTCCTTGAGAAGGAATTCCTAAATACAGTGGTTAGTGGGAGGAAAGTAGAACTCGATGAAAATTGGAGTGATACTATTCCTGGCACAGAATCCTTAACAGAACATGAACAGTCCATCAGGGATGAGACTGTACCACAATCTTCGAATACACAAGAACCGCGTAGGTCGGAGAGAGTCAGAAAACAACCTGAAAGGTATGGGTTTCTGATCTCACCTCATGTAGATATCAATCTTATTGAGGATAACGAGCCGGCTACGTATGAGGAAGGGATACAAGATATCGACTCCGCTTTATGGCAAGAGGCCATGAAGTCCGAAATGGATTCCATGTACACCAACAAAGTTTGGACACTGGTTGATGCACCAGAAGGCGTAAAGCCTATTGGTTGCAAATGGGTCTTCAAGAAGAAGACCGACATGGATGGCAACATATAGACGTACAAAGCTAGGCTTGTAGCGAAAGGGTATCGTCAACGACATGGTTTTGATTATGATGAAACTTTTTCACCTGTTGCCATGATTAAATCCATACAGATTATGTTTACTATTGCTGCATATTTCGATTACGAGATATGATAGATGGACGTCAAAACCGCTTTCCTTAACGGAAACCTTTTGGAGGTTTTTTATATGCAACAGCCTAACAGTTTTGTCGTACCAAGACTTGCAAACAAGGTTTGTAAGTTAAATCGATCCATTTATGGATTGAAGCAAACATCGCGTTCTTGGAACTAACGTTTTGATGAGATCATAAAAGAATATGATTTTGTTCAAAACGAGGATGATCCTTGTGTATATAAAAAGGTTAGAGGGAGCGCACTGACATTCATTGTCCTTTACGTTGATGATGTATTACTTATTGGCAATGACATTCCCATGCTACAATCGGTGAAAGCTTGGCTTTCATTAAAATTCTCCATGAAGGATCTGGGAGAATCAACCTTTATTCTAGGAATAAAGATCTACCGGGATAGATCTAGAAAGCTGCTTGGACTCTTCCAGAGCACGTACATTGACAAAGTGTTGAAGAGATTCAACATGGATCAGTCCAAGAGGGGACCGTTGCCAGTGTCACATGGCGTCACTCTATCTAAGGATATGTGTCCTAAAACTCAAGATGAGAGAGACAACATGAGTCAGATCCTGTTCACCTCGGCAGTCAGATCGATCATGTATGCCTTGATATGTACGCGACCTGAAGTCTCGTATGCTTTGAGCATGTGTAGTCGCTATCAGGCCGATCCAGGTGAAGGTCACTGGATGGCGGTTAAGAATATCCTTAAGTATCTTAGACGAACTAATGATGTTTTCTTAATCTATGGAGATGGAGAACTTGAGGTAACTGGGTATACCGATGCAAGTTTCCAAACCGATAAAGATGACTGTAAGTCGCAATCCGGGTAGATATTTTTTTTGAATAACGGAGCAGTAAGTTGGAAATCTTCCAAGCAAGAGACTGTTGTCGATTCAACAACAGAAGCGGAGTACATTACTGCAGCTGAAGTAGGAAAATAGGCAGTTTGGATCCGTAAATTCCTAATTGGATTAGGAGTAGTTCCGTTAGCAGCTGAGCCCGTTCCATTGTATTGTGACAATAATAGGGCTATAGCGCAGGCTAAGAAAATGTGGTCTCATCAACGATCCAAGCATGTTCTTCGATCTTTCCATCTGATTCGTGAGATCATACATTGTGTCGATGTGAAGATCGAGAAGGTCGCATCAGAGGACAATATAGCAGATTCGCTGAAGAAAGCTATTCCTCAGCAAAAGTTTGAGTGACATGTACATAGTTCAGGTGTTAGATGCTTGAATGACTGGCTATAGGCCAAGTGGGAGATTGTTGGACAATTATGACCCATAGCGTCACTTTTTGTAAAAGACATTGTGGTTTTTGTACAAATTTACTATGTGATAATGGAAATTGCATTTTATCATTTTGTAACTTGATTACTTAAATATATAAATGATAAAAGTCCTTATGATTAGTTCCGGATTATTAGATATGAGACAATATCAATCCATAAAGGTTTAATCATTAAATATCCTAGTCGTAGTATTATCGAGACTGGACATCGATAATGCGAAATAGACTAGTATTGTACTTGTGCGTGTTATGGAAGCGTAACATCATAGTTCTCATATATTTAAGTATTGGATACTTATGCAAGTGTGATATGAGGTTGTGTTTACCGATGGTACGAAAACAGCTTCGCTCTACATAGACCTCTAGGAATCCCATTGGTAGTATGACTATGTGTCTATGGGAATCCGAATAAGGGTAGGTGTATTTGATCTTAACCTTAGACTTACATCGCTAGTACTTGCGACAATCAAAACGCTTTGGTTTTGGTCGTCCGAGACTTTAACAGGTTCTGTGTACGCCTCTTCTGGGTTTATTGAGAATCGTAGTGTATTGGGTGCGATGTCAAGACAGAAGTATCACTTCAGTCATATTGAGATGATGATCACGCAAGGATACAGAACTGGTACGCTAATATGTTGCAACCATCAGGATAATATGACAAGGTCATGATTATCCGATTAAAGAGACTAGTTGCTTGTGATCCAATAGATGTTTCGTACGGGGCAGACACTATTCCAGCCCCTGGCATTGCATGTGACATCCGATACTGGATCGCAATACACAATACTACATATACTACGCATGACAAAGATTAAATATTCCTTTAAGAATATTTCTGGAGAATTTGGTAGGCACGGTGCTTTGCTAGAAGCCAACCATGTCTCGTAAATCGGTAAGAACGTCGTACCGGGTATACACGTGTTCGGATAGTCCGACGATTGGATTTACTGCCAACATATCCAGGGATCTCATGGGTCGCTTCCCGAAGATTCACCGATGATGTATGATTCAAACATAATTAATCTAAGATTAATTGCGGAGAGATTTTATCTGGGATAAAATACTATTAGATGAGAGAATGATTAATTTGAAATTAATCGATAAAATAATATATTCGATATATTAAATGAAATTAGATTTCATAACGGAATTAAAATTGGATTTTAATTCGGGCGAACGAATTAATTTTGAATTAATTCGCGAGCGACGTGAATAGTAATTTCGCTAGGCATAATTATTTAATTAAATTTAATTTAATTACGTCGCAACAGAATGTTCGTTAATTCGGAATTAACGAACCCGAGCCCGGAATGTGTTTGCGGGCCCAATCGGATTTTGAATCAAGTGGGGCCCATGTGTCACATCACCTGTCATTTAACTTACCTTTTTGGTGATGGAATTTGGTGGGTGGTTGTTAACTTGTAAAACACACAAGTTGAAAGGTGATTGACTTAATACCAAATATTTGGCATATCATTTTTTGATTTTTGGAAAATCAAATACAAGTTAAGAAAATCATCTCTCTTCTCTCTCTCATTACACGCCACTCTCTCCCTCTCCAAACCTCTCATTGCCGAGAGACACAAGGAAGTAACAAGGTGATTTTGTTGTAAACTCTCCATTGATAGCACATCAAAGAATCATATAAGGTGATAGGGAAACCAGTCCCAAGAGCTTGGAATCCATCTCAAAGCTTGGAGCTTGGACATCATCTTCAAAAAGAAGCTTGAAGCATTTCAAAGGGAGCAAAGTTTTTGTTCTCTACACATCCTCTCAACCGAACAATGTGAGTATATATCCGCTATACTTCATTTAGTATTCACATGATTTTATGTTTGGATTGATCTTGGGATGACTTTAGAAACCCAACAATGGTATCATGGAGCGTATTTGAGCATGAAATATGATTAGGGTTTATATACTAAAATTTGGGTAAACTTGATTTGAGCATGATTTGATCAAATTGTTTGTTTAAGTATGCTTGTATATTGATAACTTAGAGTTATATATGATCAATTTGATGAAAAATTAATTGGATTAATTTCCCCCAATTTTGTTGGCATGGCCGAATGTAATGATAAACCATAGGTCATGTTGATTTTGTTTTTTAAATCATTGGATGAGTTTAAAGACATGATATATATTGATTTGTGATTTAATTTGATTGAAATCAAAATCGGATATAAAATCACACCATTGCCGTGACCATAGAAGCATGAAAATGAATTGATTTTGTTTCAATAATGTTGGACAAGTGTTGAATATTTTAATGCTTGATTAATTAATTAAATTGATATTTTGGAAATGTTAATTTAGATAATTAATTAGTGCAATACACTTTAATTAATTAAATTATGAAATTTGGAATATTGGAATTGGGCTAAAGATGTTGTATTTGGGCCTAATGGGCTTGGTTGGGCCAAGTTGGTTTAGGACAATTGGATTGGATCCAAATTGGGCCTAAAACCATTCTATTAAGTCCAAATATAAAAATGGGCCTTTAAATATTTAATTGGGCCTAATGGGCCAAAATTGATTTCTTGACAAATAGGGTGATTCCTTAATTGGGCCTTGGTACTTGGGTTTGACCCATATTGACCAAAGCCCATGCCTTAAGAAATTAATTGAAAGCCCATTGGACTTTAATTAAATGAACATTGAATGTTAATTGGCTTTGAGACCCATTAAGATTAGATTTAGAATCTAAATAGTAAAGGCGCATTAAAATTGTAATTATTTAATTTGGAATTAAATATAGAATTAATATTGAATACAAATTAAATTAGATTTAAATTGTAGTTCGATATAATTCAAGAATTCGTACTTTGAGTACTTATTCTTAAACGAGTTGGATTCGCGCAAATCAAATCATTGTTTAAACATTGGATGATCACTTTATTCAAAGATTAATTAATTGGATTAAATTGATTGAATAACGTGCTTTGTGTGAATACATGGATGTGTTGTATGAATAATGTATATCAGATGGATATTAGAAGGGTGAGGGCAATTTTGGAAATTGTTGTAATAAATTTAGAATTTATTAAATTGGACCTGCGTGTCCAGCCATATCTCTCGATTCTTTGTAATTATCTTCTCACCTAATTCCCCTCAATGTTAATGAGGTTTCTTTAATTGTATTATGTAATTGGGTAGAAGTTAGAATAGTGCTAGCCGGAGAGAGGAAAGTGAGTGATTTGTTCTAGGAACAATTTGTGAGATATCCATCCGCATATCATTATTAATTTATTTAACGCGCCTTATTATGCTTTTAGAATGCATGCTTAAGGGTGTATGATGAGACCTAATCAAAGATAATAAATTGGTTGCCAATTTACGCGAAAAACCCTCAACAAATATTAAGTGTTTTCCTTCCATTAAGTGATTCATTCTCAAGATCCAAGATTGGCACTGGTTTGTTGGCCAAAGTCAAGACCTTTGTCCATCGCGGATGTGTTTGAATCATGAAGGCTTTGTTCCATATCGTATGTCTTGTCCAAATTGTGATTTTTTGGCCAAAGTCAAGATCACTTCTTGTCCATCGACATCGATTACGAAGCTTTCCAAAGTCAATGGGTCCCGCTTAACTGGAATCATTAAGCTTGTTGAGCCAAAGCCAAGGCTTAGTTGATTCAGAGGACAATGGTTAGGAAAATATATTGGATATATTTTCATATATATTGTATATATGTTTCGGACTTGGAGGTCCACCTACCGGATCTAGGAATTGGATGAGATCCAATTGATCTTAGAGATCTACCTAGTTAAATATCATACAGCTTGTTGGCCAAAGTCAAGGTTGTGTGTTATTTAACGGGATCCTAGCCCACTAGGAAACTAGGTTTCCCGAGTACTCAACAGAGGGTTAGAGGCTCGCCGAAAAATAGTGGGAGACCAGTATTGAATTTGCAATTTCGTTCAAATACTTGGCTTTACGCGCTTTCAAAATATTTTTGTCAATAAATATTTATTAGTTGGACTAATATTTTATTATTTTCTTGTAACAGTTAGAGTGTACCCATACATCGTTATTTGAATAGTTTGACTATTGCAATTAAGATGACAGGAAAGTCGAGCATTAGAGATATTATCATGGGCGATAATGTCTTTAATGGTGCGAACTTTCAAGACTGGGATATGAATCTCAGGATTGTCCTGGGATCCGAGAAGTTACTCTACACTATAGAGAGACCTCTTGGGCCTAAGCCTAGATCTGATCAGATAGTTGAGCTAGAGCTTTGGAAGACTCATAGCAATGACAACTTCACTGCTCAATCTATAATGCTTGCTGCTATGACTCAACAATTCCGTCATCAAATAATGGATTGGATCTCTATCAAATGATGGCAAAGTTGCATGATCTTCATCGATCTAATCTTAGATCGCAGAGATATGAGTTGCAGAAGAAGCTCTTTCGCGCTCGCATGTCAGAGGGTACATCTGTTGAGCACCATGTGTCGCAGATGATTGTTGACATTGAGCAGCTGGGACAAATGGGCATTGTCTTTGAGGCTGAGACTTCTATAGATTTGATCTTACAGTCTCTGCCCGACACTTGGAGTGGGTTCATCATGAACTACAATATGATGAACCGAGACCATACTCTTGGAGAGTTAATGTCCACACTGCGCGAAGCAGAAAAAAAGCTCCTAAAGGGCAAGAAGCGTGGGGCGCACTTCGCTTCAACATCTTAGTCTTCGAGGGCTTGGTCTAAGGCGACTGGTGGTGTAAAGAAGAAAAGAAAAAGAAGGGCAAGGCCAAATCGTCAAATCCTTCTGGGAAGGGTAAGGAAAAATCACAAGATGTATGTCTACAGTGCGGCAAGCGAGGTCACTGGAAGCGTGACTGCCGCGAGTACAAGACACACATGAAGGAAATCAAAGTGGGCAAGGCACCGGCTTCAGGTATGTTTGTTATAGAAATAAACATGTCTACTACTAGTTTTAAAAATTGGATTTTTGATTCTGGTTGTGGTACTCATATATTTACTGATGTGCAGGATCTGTAGATTAGCAGGAGACTGGCCTCATGAGAGATTGACCTCCGCATTGGAAATGGACACGAGTCGCCGTTTTGGCCGTTGGCACTTTTGTTTTGGAACTTCCCTCGGGGCATGTACTTCAACTTTCAGACTGTTATTATGTACCTAGTTTGACTAGGAATATTATTTCTGTATCTATGTTAGCCCAATGTGGGTATACTTTTGTATTTAGAAACACTGGGTGTTTTGTGTATAAAAATGATATGGAGATTTGCAATGCTGATGTAAATAATGGTCTTT
The DNA here is from genome assembly GCA_019454045.1 of Zanthoxylum bungeanum. Taxonomy (NCBI): domain Eukaryota; kingdom Viridiplantae; phylum Streptophyta; class Magnoliopsida; order Sapindales; family Rutaceae; genus Zanthoxylum; species Zanthoxylum bungeanum. Next base: position 24,566 of record SKCR01014566.1, read on the forward strand.
ATATTTTGAATATAAATCAATCTCAAACATATAATATAACAAACAAAAGGCTTAAATTAAGTAACAAAGATGAAGCTTATATGTGGCATTATCGTCTGGGACATATTAACAAGACTCGCATATCCACACTTTCGAAGAGTGGGTACTTGGACAGATTTGATCCAAATTCATATGACGTCTGCGAATCTTGTTTATTAGGCAAAATGCCTAAAACACCTTTTGGCGGTAAAGGTGCACGTGCCACCGAACTGTTAGCCCTCGTTCATAGTGATGTTGGTGGGCCCATGTCTAGCCAGGCTAGAGGTGGATATGAATACTTCGTAACCATTACGGATGATGCATTGCGTTATGGTTATGTGTATCTTATGAGACACAAGTCGGAAACCTTTGAGAAATTCAAAGAGTTTCGACACGAAGTAGAAAAACAGACCGGCAAAAGTATTAAGACATTACAGTCGGACCGTGGTGGCGAATACTTAAGCAATGAGTTTCTTGATTACTTTAAAGATTATGGTATTCTATCACAGTGGACTCCTCCCGGAACACTGCAATTAAACGGTGTGTCCGAACGGAGAAACTGAACTTTGTTAGACATGGTAAGGTCCATGATGAGTCGCACAGATCTACATATTTCCTTCTGGGGATATACATTGAACAGTGCAATACTTATTTTGAATAAGGTTCCGTCAAAGTCTGTTCAACAGACTCCGTATGAGATATGGACAGGAAAGAAACCGGGTTTCTCATTCCTGAAGATTTGGGGTTGCTGGGCATACGTCAAACGTTAGGAAGGTACCAAACTAGAACCCAAATCGGATAGATGCCTATTTGTAGGATATCCTAGGGAAACCAAAGGATATTACTTCTATCACCCACAAGAGAACAAAGTATTTGTTGCTCTACATGTCGACATGAGTTGTGCTCCTCGGAAACTTGACGGTGTATTCTATGTTTCCTAAACAAAACTCGGATAGCCTACGACGAATGGATTGATAAACATATATGATGATCCCGACTTGTATAGTTCAGAAAGGTCGATCGTGTTCTTCACGAATTCGGAGGTGGCCGAATTGCGTATATATTAGCTAAAGCTTATATGACGAACGTGTCTGAACTTAGAGAGTCCCAATATGGAGTGTACTTGTTGAGCACTTGGGTAGCCGATTAATTTTGATAAAATATAATATTCTATATTATAATTATCAACTAAGATAATTAAGTGTTATTTGATAATATTGATTATTTACTTTAATCTAACTGGATTAATTAGATTAATTCAATAATTACACCAGGGCTTAATTATAAATTCATAAATATCTCTACCATTTGAGGAAATTTTGGTAATTGCAAATATGTAATTATAAGTGTATTTGGCTTGATTTAATTAGATTAGATCAAAGTGGTAGACAAGTAACTAATCCATTAATTAAAATTTCTCTTGATTTAATTGGATTAAATAAAAGTGGTAGATAACGGTGATAATCACACTTAATTATATATATTTGGACAAATGAGATTAAGCCCACATAAAAATTGATTAGAACTTTTATTAATTAAAAATTACTTAAGTTTTGCTATAAATAGCATGCTTGAACAAGGTATTAATTAACCTGTGAAAGCTAAATACAAGTCATTTTTTGGGAAATTAGCCTAAGTTAGAGAAGTGTTTAGAGAAAATTTGGAAGATCTATACAACATTTCATCTAGGAGAAATCAAGATTGGATTTGGAGTGAAGCTTGCTAACATTGGAATCAAGATTGGATCTTGGAGTCAAGCTTGCACACTTTGGAAGTTCTCCAACCATTTCAACAAAGAGAATGAGATTGAATTTTTACATCAAACTTGCTAGGTAAGTTTGAAATTCTCTTAAGCTATGTTTTTCATTATTGAGTTTTTATTAGTGAGACATTTAGTGATGAATCATGTATTGAATGCGTGATTACATAGCTTAAAGTTGAAATAAGGCTAATGAATTGTGTTATGATGCTTTGGAACTATAAACTTAATATGATTGTAATTAGGTCAAATATATTCATGTTGGACATGAAATAATTAATAAGAGTTTGGAACTCTAGATTAAAGCTTACAGTTACGAATACCATTCTAGAATCTCTTGACCACCTTTGGATGAACTAGAAATGTTCATGAGACATTTCATAGTGGGATTCTAAATTGGTTTGTGTTTTGATAAAAACAAATGCATATATGATTTTAGAATACATCTATGTTAGTTGTATAACATGTGTTGATGATGGTTATGATGCTAAAATTGGATTTTAGGTGTATTTGAAGTATTATGAGAAAATTGGAAGTGTTTAGTATTGGTTTGAAGTTGAAAAATGCTCACTGTGTAGGGTAGCGTCGCGACTCTGACCTTCCAATGTCGCGACACCAAGCATCAGACCTAGGAGCGTCACAACGTGCACCCTTCCACGTCGCGATGTCGAGATGTTCAGCTCTTGCAGTTGCTCTCGCACTTTAGGGAGTCTCGACGCCCAAGCTTCTGTGTCGCGACGCACGGAGTTGAAGAACACTGAAACTTCATTTTCTCCGTTTCGGAGTTTCTGGACTTCGTTTTAGTCCTCGTTTTGTCCTACGAACTCGAAATGGAATATAGGTTTACATAAAATATTTTAAAACACACCCATGTTAGATATCCATGGGTTAGACCCACTTCCACTGTGTGGGGTACCGATCCGACTGTAGGGATTCCACATTTGCCCTAACATAATGGTATTAGATGCAAAGCTTAACCACAAAACACATGTTGCATGTTTGACATGTATTTGAATCTATGCTTCTTTATTTTAATTTAATTATGCATAAGTTGTAGGGGTTTTATGGCGAAAGATCCGGTAACGCAGCGGAATCACGGAAAATCAAAATTTTCCGATTTCAAAATTTTTCTTGCATCTTTATTTAATTACCCAATTATCAAATTCTGAAAAATTACATAAGAAATCAAATTTCCTAGTAATTGCCCCACAACTTTGCAAATTGATCATTTTAGTCCTAAAATTGTCAAATACAATTTTGGATGATTCTAAATCATTTCTAAAATGATTTCCAACATATCAAAATCAGATTGCAACAAAAACCCCAATTTTTTGTCTAATTGCCGAAACCACCCCATATTTTTCAGTTTTTATAATTTGGTCATTTTATGTTCAAAACATGCCAAGATCAAATCCAATCAACTCAAAAATTAATATGCATCATATAAACACCATAATACATCACATATATGAAAAGCCACAAATTTGGAATGGGTTAAGAACCCTAATTTTACAATTTCATCAAATTGACCAATTTCACCAAATCCATTAAATCCATTACTTTAATTCAAATTTTACAACACCAAACAAGTCTCACCATCATGAAACAACTCAAGAACAATTCTAGGTCATCAATGAGTGACTTAGCAACTCTAGAATGGAAACTTGATTATCAAATAATCAAAAGAGAGCTTATGAAACCATTTCAAGCTCACTTTGAAACCATACATGCAAACATCTTTCATACAAGTTTACAACGAATTAAAACATAAAATATAAGTAAAGAGACAACATCAAAGCAACACAAGATGAAGCTAAGCATGTTAGAAATATTTTATATGTTGAAGACCTTAAAGAAAACTTACAAAAATAATATTTTTTCAAGCTTTCTTCTTTAGCCTCCAAGCCATTTTATCTCAACTCTATTATGTTTATTTGGTAACTTATGAACTCCTTAAACCCTAAAAATGAAACAAAACAATATATACCTCCTCCAAATAGCCCTTGGCCGAATTTGGTGATGTATATACAAATATCTTGATATTTTTTATTTCATTTAATTTTGCTTTATCAACTTGCAAAAGTCATCATCAAACCATTTAATAATTTTTCTTAAAGTCAAATAAAGCAACTCAAAAATATAACAATTATATTTATTTTAGGGCATGGTCGAAATTGGCTTAAAAAGAAAATAGATATTTTCAAGTTTAATCAAAATTAAACAAATATCTTAGAAGTCAAACTCAATTTGACTACCATTTCTTTTAAAGCAAAGTCAACAATATACACTTGTGAATCATTTCCCATCATTATCATTTGGTAAGATATTTATATTTTAATTACTTTAATCATTTAACAATAAAATAATTAAATAAATAATTAAATATAAATATCTCAAATATATGTATTATATTTGCTTTAAATATCTCAAATACATATATTAATGATATATGTCAAATGTCATAATTTGACAATTAATTAATGTGTATTTAATAATATCAAATATTAAACACAAATACACACTAATTAGGAAATGACGGTTCGGCCCTCTAATGCATGTATCTTTCGTTTAACAGTTAAACAAATAATAAATAATCATCATTATTTATAATAGTCACCCTAGTGCTCTACGAGTATATTTCATTAATGAGACTCATTAGATTCAGGTATATCCGTCATGAAATCCAATTTCGTGTCCATAATTTACCCACCCGTAAATTATGACGACCACATATAAACTCGTTGAATCATACAGGTCAAGGTCATTGCATACGTATAATCCCTCAATCACGGGTATCCGGATTATCCCAGAGATATAGATATAAACGTCAAATCTCTATAGGTATAATCCCGTCGACGTATCCATTAGCAATCTCTAAATAATATTCGGAACTTACTTCCGAAGTATATTATGGCCATAGATTTAAAAAAATTGCTAATCATATTTGGACTACTTATGCTCTGTACACAGAACTAATGGATCCTATCTTGATACACATAGGATATCCTCAGGATCGGTCCACACCCAACGAACAAGCGGAGGTCTGATCTAAATAGATCGGTGACGTGGCTACCATCTAAGTGTGGAGGATGTCTCATACATCCACAGTGGTATCTCAAGTCAAAGGACCACTATGCTACTCAACCCAAGAAGATTCTTATTGACGTTGGTGTACCATCCATTAAAATCTTCGGTAAGTCGTTCAGTGTTTATCCACTATAAATACCTACACATCTATATGAGTCTCCTAAGACTCATGGTTCATTGGGATAAACCATCAGACCAAGTCACGATCTACGACATGTACTTCTAGTAGTGACACTTCCCAATGTCAATTACAAACTACTTTGTAACTACGCACTACATTATATATTATCGGGTCTTTGTCTAATATATGCATATCACTAAATCAGATTTAGTTTCAATCTAATAGTAATTAGATCGAATACGTATATAAAAACAAGAGGTGCAACCAATAATAAAGTAATATTATGGAAAAAGAGGATGTTCGTATTCATGAATAAGACATAAATACGGTCCAGATTGGCGCTCTAAACACCAACCCCAACATAAGTCATATTGGATATGCATTGTGTGTTTTAAATTAAAATTTTAAATTTGACCTAATTATGTTAATGAGTTGATTGTCATAAATCTCCCATGATTATGTAATTAATTTATTTAAGTAATTGTATTAGTAATGTTGGAGTATTATCGGAAGGTCCGTCTGTTGGGGCAGTTGTGGAACCCCTAGGGTCGGATCGGTGCCCCGGGCAGCGGAAATGGGTCTAACCCATGGATATCAAGTATGGATGTAATTTTAAATTATTTGATGAAATACTATATTCCATTACGAGTGTATAGGAAAAAATCGGGACTGAAACGGAGTCCGGAAACTCCCGAACGAAGCAAAACAAAATCAGCGCGCACGAAGGAATCTACGCGCGTGGTGTACACGCGCCACAGTACACGCTACAGTACGCGCGGCACTGTAGTGCGCAGTTGCTGCACCTTTTTTTGTTTTTTTTTTTTCATTTCAATTCTTTTTAAGTTGCAGCTCTCATGCAACATTAGGGTCTATAACCCTAATAGCATCCGGTCTTCCCTAAACACTTCAAAAACACCCAAAATTAAATTTTAATTTCAAAACCAACATAAACACATGTTATAGAATAAAAATCTAGTTTTTCAAAATATCAAATATTTTTCCAAAAACATAAATTTATTCTAAATACGCATTTGCGTAAATTTTGAATCCAATACACAACCCATTTTAGAATCCCAATATGAAATGTCCCGTGAACAATTCTAGTCCACCCAAAGGTGGTCAAATGAATCTAGAATGGTAGCCATAGCTCTAAGCTTTAATCTAGAGTTCCAAACTCTAATTAATTGTTACATGTCCAACATGAATATTTTGACCTAATTACAAGCATGTTGTGTTTATACTTCTAAAGTATCCTAACACAATTGATTAGCTTTATTCAACATTAAGCTATGTGATCATGCATCTAATACACAAATAAACATAGCTTTGGAGAGGATCAAACATTACCTAGTAAGCTTGATGCAAGATCCAATCTACTTCTCCTTTGTTGAAATTGTTGGAGAACCTCCAAGGTATGCAAGCTTGACTCCAAGATCCAATCTTGTTTCCAATGCTTCCAAGCTTCACTTCAAGATCCAATCTTGATTTCTCCTAGATGAAATGTTGTAGAGACCTCACAAGTTTCTCTAAGCACTTCTCTAATTTAGGCTAATCTCTCAAGAATTTGCTTATGCTTGTATTTGGACTTGTAATTAAAACCTTCCTAAAGCTTGCTATTTATAGCAAAACTTAGGCAATTTTTAATTAATAAAAGTTGTAATCAACTTTTAAGTGGGCTTATTCTAATTTGTCCAAATATGTATAATTAGGTGTGATTAATCTCCACTGTCTCCCACTTTAATTTAATACAATTAAATCAAGCCAAAGATTAGGAAATAGATTAGTTAAATGTTTGCTACCTTGATTTAATCCAATTAATTAAGCCAAAACCACCTATTATTACATACTTACAATTACCATAATATCCTCAAATGGTAGAGATAATTATGATTTTACAATTAAGCCCTTGTGTAATTATTGAATTAATCCAATTAGGTCAAAGTAAATAATCAATATTATCCAATAACACTTGATTATCTTAGTTGATAATTATAATATCGAATATTATATTTTATCAAAAATAATCGGCTACCCAAGTGCTCAACGAGTACACTTCATATTGGGACTCTCTAAGTTCAGATATGTTCGCCATATAAGCCTAGCTAATATGTACACAATTCGGCCACCTCTGAATTCGCGAAGAACACGAATGACCTTTCTGAACTATACAAGTCGAGGTCATCACATATGGTTAACAATCCCTCCATCGTAGGCTATCCGAGTTGTGCTTAGGAAACATAGAATATACCGTCAAGTTTCCAAGACGCACATCTCATGTTGACATGTCCACGATTCTTCATAACTGATGCGATCCACCCTAGGTGATCGACTTTGGCCAAAGATTTAAGAATCATGACTTTACTAACATGGATACCTAAACCCCCTATGGTACACATACGGGCCGACGGATCCTATCTTGCTTCGCACTTGATTACTGTGTGCATCGGTCCACACCCAACGAACATCTAGAGGCCAGACCATGAAAGGTTTCTGACATACATGGCATATAAGTGTGGAGGATCTCACACAAAATCAATGCTATCCTATAGTCAAAGGATTACATATGCTACTCGACTCGAGGAGATTCCTATTGACGATGGTGTGTACTTCCAACTATTAAGAATCACCGATGAGTCATTCAGTATTCGCTCCAACGAATACCCACATGTCTATACGAGTTTCCAAAACTCATGGTACATCGCGTTAAACCATTGGAACTCCAATTCCAATATACGACATGTGCTAGTCTTCTAGGTTATAGGAATTCGACCGTATTCAAAACCAACGACTAGGAATATTTACTTTAAGAATAGTTTATACCTAGTGTCAAAACTATTCTAAGGTCGATGTCATTCTTAGCATAACGATACATCAATTTAATACACATAATGACAATACCATTAATAGGGTATGAAATGAAAAATATAGTTATTTTATTAATAAATAATAAAATGTACAATTCGAATTGACACTCCAAGCACCAACTCCATCACTGTCTTGTCAATACAGAGATGAATGAGTTCTTACTACTTATATCCAAGACCGTCATTATTGTGAGGGTATAAGTGATAAAACTTAGGTCACTCCAGTAAAATATTAAATATAGCATGATGAGTTAACGCAGTCACCCAATATCTTCATTATTGTGTGGGTGTACTTACGAAGCTCATTAGTGCTTATTGATAAGTATACACCGGGAATACGTCTTAATCGAAGACCATCGATAGTGTGAGGATAAGAAACGGTTCAGGACCAAATTAGGGGTCACATGAATGTGATTGACTTTGGAGGTCTACCAAATGAGTTTATAAAGGCCAATACCATCGATAGTGTGATGCTAGAGTAAATGTCGTGAGATCTACTTTTCGCTATGAAATTTTGATAGTCAAATTTCTATTTTTCTGTTAAGGGAGATTATAGAATTACGTAAAGTAGTGGAATGGCACTAATAGATTTAAAATTTCATTATCAATAGTGTTATTATTTTGAAATGAAAAATATTTCTACTACTGTTTAAAATGTTGCCTTGTAGATGGCTGCCACAAATCCATTGCTATGACTTTTGGATTCTAATAAACTAAAAAGTGCCAAGAACTATTTCAAATGGGAAATGAACATTCGCCTTCTCTTGGAGTTTGAAAAGTTGACCTATGTAACTATCAATCCATTGCCTGTTGAAATCTATCCTGACTCATCTCCTGAAGAGTGAGTAACGTTTGAAAAATGGAAGGATGATAACCTTAGGGTGAAATCCTATATTTTAGGATCGATGGTTCCAGATTTGCTCAGATAGTATATAGAGGTACCAGATGCTTGGAGCATTATGCTAACACTCAAGGAATTGTTCAAGGCAAATCAAGAGATAGAGATATATAAGAGGTCTAAGGAATTATTCCATGATACACTCAAGAATGAAGGAGCTATCATCAATCACGTTTGAACATGATCGACCAGATCCGATATTTAGAATGACGGGGCATTGTGATTGATGAACAGTTAGGCCGTAATTTGATTCTGTCTTTTTTGCCTGGTACTTATGTTGGCTTTGTGTTAAACTTCCAAATGCATTCGATGCAAGCCAGCTATGAAGAACTTCATAAAATGTTATGTACGATGGAGCATGATTTGAGGAAATGCAACCCCACTTTGTACCTCCATGATGGAGCTGGCTCTTCAAAGACTTTTGAAAAGTCAAAGAAAATCAAAATGGGAAGAAGAAGATTTCAAAGAAAAACTCCAATAAGTGCAAATGTGAGAGACTGCAAGTAGCTCGTGATGAATGTCTACATTACAAGAAGTCTGGACATTGGAAGAATGAATGTCCAGTACTGAAAGGAAATATAGGGCTCTAAGGTACGCTTTGTGTTTTTCCTATTATTGACATCTCATTAGCCTTATATGCAAATAGTGGATGAGTATTGGACACCGGCAGTCCTACTCATTTTTGCAACTTCATGCAGGTCATGAGAGTTAAAAGAAGGCTAAATAAAAAGGAGATCCAACTTAAAGTTGGCAATGACGAGACATTGGATGTCAAGGCCATAGGAACAGTTGTTTTAGATCCCCATAATGGATGTAAATTAGATTTATATGACTGTTATTATGTACCCTCACTTATCAGATAAATAATATCACTACCGATATTAAATAAAGAGGGATATAAAATAAATATTAAAGATGGTGCTTTATGTTTATATGAAAAATAAAACTTTTTGAAATGTGAATGTTCTTTATCTAACGGTCACTATGTTTTGGAAACATATAGAGATGTCTTTATTGTAGAGGAAAATACAAGTAGGAAATCTGAATTAAATAATACTGAATTATGGTATATGAGATTGGGCCACATAGGTGTTAGACGTCTATCAAAATTGGTAAATGGTGGTTTGATTAAAAATCTTACCTTAGATCCTTATCTGATTTGTGAGTTATGTATCCAAGGGAAGATGACAAATGCCTCATTTCTAGGTGTTGGACACCGTGCTGTAGATTTATTGGAGCTTATACACAGCGATATGTGTGGTCCATTAAATCATGCCGCTTATGATGGTTCAACATACTTCGAGACTTTCATGGATGATAAGTCTAGATTTAGATATGTCTATTTGATGAGACATAAATCAGATATATTTGACAAGTTTAAAATATTCTGAAATGAAGTAGAAAAATAAACTGGTAAATTCATCAATTTATTTGATCAGATCGAGGTGGTGAATACATGAGTGATGAATTCAGAAGTTATTTAAGGGAGAATGGAATTCTCGCCCAATATAGTCCACTAGGAACACCTCAACATAATGGTGTGTCTGAGCTTATTGGATATGGTGCGATCAAAGATGAGCTATATAGATCTTCCATTTTACCTTTGGAGTTATGATTTACTTACTGTTGTCCACGTACTTAATAGGGTTACATCGAAAGTTGTTTCTACGACCCCTTATCAGATATGGTTCGATAGAAATCCAAGCCTTTGATATTTAAAGATTCGGGGTTGTCCTGCATATGTTAGAGTTGCACAGCGGGATAAACTAGTACCGAAGGAGTATAAATATAGGTTCGTTGGATATCTTGAAAACTCTTTGGGATATCAATTCTATGATTTTGAGCAACGAAATGTATTTGTTGTTTGTTTTGCCACTTTTCTTGCAAAGGAATTTTTGAGAAATAATGGGAATTAGGAGTGGGCATCGGATTGGATCAGATCGGATTAGGCTACCGAATCCGATCGAATTGCGACAAATGGATTCGTCGGATTTCAGATCAGATCGGATTTTATCCGATCTGATCCGATTCGATACATTTTTTTTACTTAAGTATGTACAAAATGTCGTCATTTTGGCGTGAAACCTAACTTAATTAGGTCAATATTCATCTCATCTCATCTCATCTTCGTCTTTTACAAACCAAACAGGCAACCCGCAGCACTCAACACCTTTAACCACTCTTCAAGTCATCATCTCCATCCATGATCCATCGCCGAATCTTCAAACCAAACTGAAACTGGTAACAACCATCGTCCACCGCCGTGAATCAGTCCAGTTCACTCCTCACTCTTCGTATTCGACTCCGGAAGCCATTTAAGGTTGGATTTTGAATTTTTGATGGTTTGCAACTTTGCATGTATTATGTATGCCATTTTTTAGAAGCTTTGTGGTTGTGGGTATTTAATATCATAATTTG
>SKCR01014567.1:0-34913 GCA_019454045.1 Zanthoxylum bungeanum
GGTGATCGACTTTGGCCAAAGATCTAAGAATCGTGACATTACTCACATGGATATCTAAAACCCCTTATGATACACATACGGGCCGACAGATCATATCTCTTGCTTCGCACTTTGATTACTGAGTGCATCGGTCCACACCCAACGAACATCTAGAGGTCAGACCATGAAAGGTTTCTTACATATATGGCATCTAAGTGTGGATGATCTCACACAAATCAATGTTATCCCATAGTCAAAGGATTACATATGCTACTCGACTCGAGGAGATTCCTATTGACGGTGGTGTGTACTTCCAACTATTAGGAATCGCATGTGAGTCATTCAGTATTCTCTCTCTTCAACGAATACCCACATGTCTATACGAGTTCCAAAACTCATGGTACATCGCGTTAAACCATTGTGAAACTCCAATTCCAATATACGACATGTGCTAGTCTTCTAGGTTATAGAATTCGACCGTATTCCAAAACCAAACGACTATGAATATTTACTTTAGAATAGTTTACACCCAGTGTCAAAATCATTCTAAGTCGATGTCATTCTTAGCATATTTATACATCAATCTAATACGCATAATGACAATATCATTAATAAGGTATGAAATTGTAGTTATTTTATTAATAAATAATAAAATGTACAAATTGGATTGACCTCCAACAACCAACTATATCACAATCCTTCATCCAAACTTTATATTTAGAGAATTTACAACATAAATGTTATTTCGTTTCGATTAAAAAAATATGTTGAGAATATGAGATAATTTTTTTCATCTTAAATTAATAATCGGAACAAGACAAGAATAGACGAGACCATCATAATTTATATCCATAGTATTGTCTAATTGTAATAGTGCAAAATACAATGTCACTTTTATTGTTAGAATAGTAAGAACTTAATGGATAATTATGAAAATGATTTTCTAGTGGGATATTTTTTTTTATGACATTCTAGTAATATTTTATTTTGAAATAATAATATATTTTAAAGAGAGGTTAGAATTTACAACTATTTAAAATAAAAATATCACTAAAAAATTTAATTCTAAAAATATTGTTATGAAAAAAATTAGTGATGGGATATTATTTATGAAAAAATTAAGTCCCCTTTGTTTTATTATAAGAAAAAAAGACACGTAAGGCATGGGTAAGAGCAAGAATAAAAACAAGCATCCTATTGGTCGAAGCAATATCGTCTTATCCGAAATATCCGTTTACGCAAACACCCACCACCCATCTAAATCACTCAATTTCTTCACACAACTCTTCTCTATAATCAAAACAGCTTTACTTTGATAAACAAAACAACAACACATCTTCTCCTCCAACCTCCAAAATCTACATACAATCCATGGCAACACAAGCAGGACTCTTCACCCCCACTATCACCAACACAAAAACAAGCAGCTTCCTTTGGTCCCATGGAACCAACCTCATCCTTTTCATTCACCATCCCAAACCTCTCACCTTCTCCACCAGGACTCAAAGAACCGTCATCAGAGCCGCAGCCGCTGAAGGAAAACTGAGGCACCACACAAAGGAAGCTCCAGTAGGCTTCTTCCCCCACCGGAGCTAGACCCAAATACCCCATCACCATATTCGGAGGAAGCACAGGAGGATTGCTTAGAAAAGCCCAAGTTGAAGAATTCTATGTCATCACATGGGAGTCTCCAAAGGAGCAAATCTTTGAGATGCCCACTGGTGGAGCTGCCATAATGAGACAAGGCACTAACTTGCTTAAGTTGGCTAGAAAAGAACAGTGCTTGGCTCTTGGTACTAGATTGAGATCAAGTACAAGATCAAGTACCAATTTTACAGGGTCTTTCCCAATGGTGAGGTTCAATATCTTCACCCTAAGGATGGAGTTTATCCAGAGAAAGTCAACCCTGGTCGACAGGGAGTGGGTCAGAATTACAGATCAATTGGGAAAAATGTTAGTCCCATTGAGGTTAAATTCACTGGGAAGCAAGTTTATGACTTGTGAGATGCTTGTGTAATCTTGTTTATGTGATTCTAAATTGTACTGTTGTTTATTTCTTTTAAATATTATCAAGGGTTTGTTCTGGAAAACCATGTTTACAAGACTGAGAATCCAAATCTTACTGAGTGATGCAAGTTAAGGACAACCCAGCACAGCTTCTTCATTATCATATTGAAAAAAAAAATGAACTTGCGTTTGGCTCTGAGCTTACCCCAGAGTTTTTTTATCTACTTATCAGATTAGCACATGCCTTGTACTAAACAAAGAGTGAAATAAGCCATTGATATGTGCTGAAGGATGGCAATTGTCGTTGACAAACATCATCAACTGTACAAATTGTGTTGATTAGAAATTAACAATTTGCGAAAATTTCCAAAAAAAAAGTATAAGAAAACCTTTTTTTTTTTTTCAATAAATTTATCGTGGGTTGTGAAAGATTAAGAGATTATTGGGTTTAATTTTTTTCATTTGCATGGCCAAAAAAGAAGTTATATATAAAAAACAAACAAACAAACAAATATATGTGTGAGACATCAAATTCTCATTCAAAGTTAGTTTTGTGATCTTAAATTCACTGCCCACGTGCTAAATTTATAATTTTGAGTAGAACATGATTAGTAGCTCTAACAACGGTTTGGTTCCGAAATTGTTCAGAATCTGTTCCCGATTTCTTCCAAGGATGAATCGGAACCGAACCGTACACTGTACAGTTCGCTTCTGGTTTTTCATTCGATTTCGGTTCGGATCTGGTTTCCGAACTGGTTTGGGGAACATGTTCTTATTTCTAAGTTTAAAGATTTGACTTTACAACTCATTATATACAAATTACAATTAAAATTGAATTTAATTCCTAATCTGCTATTCGGTGTCGGTCGTTTCAGTTTTCGTTACTTCAGTTCTCTCGATTAAGTCGAATAAATAATCATCACTATTGAATGTTGCTCAAGGTTTGACCGTTGCAAGCAGGTTCTGAACCGCGGTTTGGTCTAGTGGTTCAGTTACGCGGTTCAGTTCTTGCAATTTGGTTCATCAGTTTGGTTCTTGCGGTTCAGGTCGGATTCCGTTCAACCATCGACTCTGGTTCAGTTTGTCAATTTTCAAGAACCAAAACCGAACTGGTTCTTCGACGATTTCGATTCGGTTCGGAACTGCCAAACCATTGATCGATTTGGTTTTGGTCCTTACTTGGTTCGGTTTGCAGTTCGGTTAAAGGCTCGTCGAGTTGTTATTTAGAGATGGTAAAAATCCCTATAGGGATGGGGTTCGGTACGTTAGGTGCAAATAAGATGAATTTTATATATATATATATATATATATATATATATATATATATATATATATATATATCTATATATCGATTTGGACGGGTGGGATATGTGTTGGAAATTCTTCTAATATTCATGAAAATGGTGTATATGTCTTTTTGGATGCAATAGGTGTATGAGAGGGGTACAACCCTTTGAAGGGTTGCACCCCACCCCAAAGGGTGCCCTATTGGCACCATTCCATGCCTTATAAAAGATGCATCATATCCAAACACAAGACAGAGACAAGCAATCCGAATTTGAGAGTCACAATTTTCCTTTGTTTTGAGAGAGAGTTCCACCAATTTCATAGTTCAAATACTTGTCAAGGAGTGCTCATTGGACAAGAAACATCCAAGTAATCCTGGGAGAACATTGGCCATTTCGAATCCGTAAAGCACCAGTGACGGAGGCTAATAAGTTCTTAATGACAGAGAGATCTCGACTTGGATTCGTCATTACATTTTCCAGGTTTTCTACAGTTTCATGTTTTAGGGTTTATGATAGTTTGATTGGAATTTTCTGGTTTGATTAGTTTGTTCGCATGTTATTTCCTGTTTAAAGACACTATTTGAACCACAATCTTAAGAACTTATTAGTCTAGTGTTGTTAGATAGTAATTCGCATGCTAGGTTAGAAAATTTTCTGGAAAAATACAGATTGTGCATGAAAAACCCGCAGGGCGTTCGAACGCCCGACGAACGCAAAGGCTTAAATCTGAAATTTCGTAAGAACGTTCGAACGCGTCTTCAAACGCCACTCGAACGCAAGCCTTCTGCCTAAGAACGTTCGAACGCGTCTTCAAACGCAACTCGAACGTAGACCTTCTGACTTAGTTCGTTCAAACGCGTCCTAAACGCAACTCGAACGCAAACTCTTTGAAATCATTCTGTTCGAACGCGTTCTTGAACGCTATACGAACATGAACTCTCTGGAATCATTCTATTCGAACGCGTTATCAAATATTACACGAACGTGAACTCTCTGGAACACTTCGTTCGAACACGTTATCAAACGCAACACGAACGTACACACACTGGACAGTCTCGTTCGAACGTAATACGAACGCGACACTAACGAAATAGTCCTGGAATTGTTATAAACTGCAAAGACTTATATTAATATTAACTTAGTATATCATATACTGAAACACATTAATCTTGGTAGTATAGATTTAAGTTATTATTAGGTTGTTCAATTATCACAAGCATACACATAGTGATAAAGTTGAAATTGATTGTGTGTTGCATACTTGGGCGAGAATTTAAAAGTGTAATCATACACAAGAAATTTCATCCAATCTTGATTGACACTTACACATATATCTACACATATCGTATATTGTTTGAATAAGTGTAATTATGGGTTTGAATTGCTAAGAGATCCTATTGAAAAAGTGTTTAAAGAATATTCTGTCAAAAAGGCGATAAGAGCCTAAGTGATCAGGGATTTAAGTGGTTACTCCGGGCCCCCTCGTCCTCTGGGAATATTCGTTTATTCATTTTTCTAAAGAATTTTTAGTTGAAATTCAAGGACTTGTGTTTATTGGAACCACTGTCCAATAGAACAACAAGTGGTTACCTAGTATATCACTTTGAACAAGATCATTTGTTTGATCGTTGTGCAATTTATCTTTTGTAGACTAATTTACCCATGTTGGATTTTCCAGTTACAAATGGCTAGCGGAAACATCACAGTACCGGTCTCTCATGGAGAAAAGCCGGAGAAATTTGGTGGGGCAAATTTCAAACAGTGGCAGAGCAAAATGCTGTTCTACCTGACAACTCTCAAGTTGGCTAAATTTCTCAAAGATCCTCCGGGTCCTGTGGAGGGTGAATCAGAAATAGCCAAGGAAGAGCGAGAACAGACATGGATGTCTGGAGACTTCCTATGCAAGAACTACCTTTTGGGTGGTCTTGACAAGACCCTGTACAATGTGTATCAAGGCATGACTTCTGCGAAGATTCTCTGGGAATCTCTCGAGAAGAAATACAAAACCGAGGATACCGGATAAAAGAAATTTGTCGTAGGTAGGTTCCTGGACTACAATATGATAGATTCAAGGACGGTGATGTCTCAGTTGGGTGAACTGCAGTTGATCATTCATGAAATACTGAATGAGGGTATGAAACTCTGTGAGACGTTTCAAGTTGCCACAATAATTGAAAAATTACCCCCATCATGGAAGGACTTCAGGAGCTATCTGAAACATAAAAAGAAATAGATGAGCCTTGAAGACCTTGCGGTTCGATTGAGAATCGAAGAGGATAATAGGAAGTCCGAAAAAGCCAGTTACAAGACTATGGAGTCCAATGCCAACATCATTAAGGGTGTAAAGGGTAGCAAAAAGAGAAAGAATAGTGGAGCTGATTCTTCCCAAGTGAACAAGAAGTTCAAGGGGAAATGCTACAACTGTGGAAAGAGCGGTCATATGTCAAAGGACTGCAGAAACAAGAAGTCTCAGGACAAGGGCAAGAAAAATAAAAATGAGGCCCATGTCACTGAAGTTGAGCAGCTGACTGATGAGATCTCGAAGATGGAACTATCAGCAGTGGTAACCGAAGCCAACATAGTTGGGAATCTGAGAGAATAGTGGGTAGACACTGAGGCTACTCATCATATCTGTGCAGATAGCAAGATGTTTTCCTTGTATCAGAAGGTCGATGACGGTGATCATCTGACAATGGGAAACTCATCTACCTCTCAGGTGGTTGGACAAGGCACAATGGTTTTGAAGATGACATCCGGAAAGGAGCTAACATTGAAGAATGTATTGCATGTTCCAGATATTCGGAAGAACTTGGTCTCGGGCTCTCTCCTTAGTAAGGATGGTTTTAAACTTGTGTTTGTTTCTGATAAGTTTGTAATGACTAAGAATGATATGTATGTAGGAAAAAGATACCTAACTGAGGGCCTTTTCAAGCTAAATGTAATGACTGTCAATCGTGCTATTAATAAAGCTAGTGTTTCTGCTTATATTATTGAGTCACAAAATGTATGGCATGGGAGGTTAGAACATGTTAATTATGATACCATGCGTAAATTAATTAATATGGACTTTATACCTAAATTTACAATTGATAGCCAACATAAGTGTGAGACATGTGTTGAAGCAAAAATGCATAGAACATCATTTCATTCTATAGAACGCAGTTCTGAACCTTTAGAACTTGTACACACTGACGTGTGTGGCATGAATATTGTGCAAACAAGAGGCGGTAAAAAGTACTTTGTCACTTTTATCGATGATAACACAAGATTTTGTTATGTGTATTTGCTGAAGAGCAAAACTGAAGCTATTGAGAGCTTCATACACTATAAGAACGAAGTTGAAAATCAACTTGGCAAGAAAATCAAAAGAATCAGGAGTGATAGAGGTGGTGAATATGTTTCACCATTCGGTGAATATTATTATGTGCACAGAATTATTCACGAAACCACTGCTCCTTATTCTCCTCAACAAAACGGGATTGCTGAGCGCAAAAAACGAACGTTGAAGGAAATGATGAACGCCATGTTGACAAGTTATGGTTTACCCCAGAACTTGTGGGGGAAAGCATTGCTTTCCGCGAACTACGTTCTGAACAAGGTTCCTCACAGAAGATTGGACAAGACATCATATGAGTTGTGGAAGGGTCACGTACCTACCTACAAATACCTGAAAGTGTGGGGGTGTCTTGCCAAGGTAATGGTTCATAAACCTAAGAAGGTTAGAATATGACCCAAAACTATTGATTGTATATTCATGGGATATGCTCGCAATAGTAGTGCGTATCGATTCTTGGTACACAAGTCTGATATTCCTGACATCAATCCGAATATGATAATTGAGTCAAGAAATGTGACATTTTTTGAAGAGACGTTTCCTTGTAAGGAAAGATAAAGAATATAGTCTCTCAAAAGAACAGTTGATACTGTTAAGGATAATGATCAGGTTGACCAAGAATCAGATCAACGTGTAAATGTTGAGACAATCGAGCCTAGACGTAGCAAAAAAGCTAGAACGTCTATGTCGTTTGGTCCCGATTTTCTGACATACTTGTTAGAAAATGAGCCTCAAATCTATAAAGAAGCTATGTCTTCTCCGGAGGCACCTCTGTGGAAAGAGGCTATTAACAGTGAGATTGATTCAATCATACAGAACCATACTTGAGAGTTGGTTGATCTTCCTCCAGGTTGTAAGTCGCTGGGCTACAAATGGATATTCAAAAGGAAGATGAAAACATATGGATCAATATATAAGTACAAGGCAAGACTTGTCATAAAAGGTTATAGACAAAAGAAATGCCTTGATTACTTTGACACATATTCATCAGTAACTCGTATCACATCGATAAAAATGCTCATAGCCTTAGCAGTTAGACCCGGCCGGTGTGGATGCTGGAATTCGGCCGAGGTCCACAATCAGAATTTGTAGGTTGGGGGCATTAGCGATCCTGCAAGACAAAGGTAGAGTGAGCGGGAGCAGACTACCCACCGGTGTGGTGGGTGCCGGAGGCACTCCGACGTCCAAGTCAGTAGCATGAAATGAGCAGTAAATGTGTAAAATGTGAAAGTAAGGCTTGTTATTACCTTAACTTTCTTATAATGGCCATGAGGGCGGTGATATGTGTTTTGAAGAAGGGAATTCTCTGAGAACTTATGTCAGAGAACAGAAGCTTGTAAGCCCTCCCGAAGCCTGCAATGAACCTCGAATTATCTCTCATTTTATATATCTGAAAAGAGATTTTGTAGCTGTGATAAGAGCTGGCAACGGGCATACAACGTGCTGATATTTCTGGCAAAGGAGCCCACAACATGCCTTGGATTCAACTTTCGGTGATGGAAGAATATTTGCATGTGTTTATGCTTAGTAAAGGGGGAAGCAGTTGGTATACAATGAGATAGAATTGTCTTAAAGCTATTGGTCTAATTAGAGTCAAATAATTTTGGGTTTGCATACTGTTGGGTTTAAGACTAAAAGACGATTTTACCCTTGGGTCCAAATTTGGCCCGTACAGTTTGTCCCCTACTCTCTAAGTCAATAAGTTCTTGATTTAGAGAGTATTTTATACGTGTCGAACGAAACAAGATGTAAGAGTATCTATTAAGAATGCATAGTCCATGTTACATACGACAGAGAGAATTCAATATTTTTCAAACTAAGAGTAGTCTAGTCTTCAACTTGGCTTGACATTTTGCCATGAGGAATGTCCCCGGTCGACTGAACCATATGAAAGTTCAGGAAAATCCTCATACTATGGGTCAAAGGACCAGAGGAATCTACAATATCGTCTGACCAGATGAAGGTCAGGTCTTCAACTTGACTCTACATGAACCAATGGGGGATGTCCCCAGTCGACTGAACCAGATGAAGGTCAGGATAATCCCCATACTACGGGTCAAAGAACCAGGGGAATCTACATATCGTCTGACCAGATGAAGGTCGGGTCTTCAACTTGACTCTACATGAGCAATGGGGGATGTCCCCAGTCGACTGAACCAGATGAAGGTCGGGATAATCCCCATACTACGGGTCAAAGGACCATGGGAATCTACAATATCGTCTGACCAGATGAAGGTCAGGTCTTCAACTTGACTCTACATGAGCCAATGGGGGATGTCTCCAGTCGACTGAACCAGATGAAGGTCAGGATAATCCCCACACTACGGGTCAAAGAACCAGGGGAATCTACAATATCGTCTGACCAGATGAAGGTCAGGTCTTCAACTTGACTCTACATGAGCCAATGGGGGATGTCTCTAGTCGACTGAACCAGATGAAGGTCAGGATAATCCCCATACTACGGGTCAAAGGACCAGGGGAATCTACAATATCGTCTGACCAGATGAAGTCAGGTCTTCAACATGACTCTACATGAGCCAATGGGGGATGTCCCCATCGACTGAACCAGATGAAGGTCAGGATAATCCCCATACTACGGGTCAAAGGACCAGGGGAATCTACAATATCGTCTGACCAGATGAAGGTAAGGTCTTCAACTTGACTCTACATGAGCCAATGGGGGATGTCCCCAGTCGACTGAACCAGATGAAGGTCAGGATAATCCCCATACTACGGGTCAAAGGACCAGGGGAATCTACAATATCGTCTGACCAGATGAAGGTCAGGTCTTCAACTTGACTCTACATGAGCCAATGGGGGATGTCCCCAGTCGACTGAACCAGATGAAGGTCAGGATAATCCCCATACTACGGGTCAAAGGACCAGGGGAATCTACAATATCGTCTGACCAGATGAAGGTCGGGTCTTCAACTTGACTCTACATGAGCCAATGGGGGATGTCTCCAGTCGACTGAACCAGATGAAGGTCAGGATAATCCCCATACTACGGGTCAAGGACCAGGGGAATCTACAATATCGTCTGACCAGATGAAGGTCAGGTCTTCAACATGACTCTACATGAGCCAATGGGGGATGTCCCCAGTCGACTGAACCAGATGAAGGTCAGGATAATCCCCATACTACGGGTCAAAGGACCAGGGGAATCTACAATATCGTCTGACCAGATGAAGGTCAGGTCTTCAACTTGACTCTACATGAGCCAATGGGGGATGTCCCCAGTCGACTGAACCAGATGAAGGTCAGGATAATCCCTATACTATGGGTCAAAGGACCAGGGGAATCTACAATATCGTCTGACCAGATGAAGGTCAGGTCTTCAACATGACTCTACATGAGCCAATGGGGGATATCCCCGGTCGACTGAACCAGATGAAGGTCAGGATAATCCCTACTACGGGTCAAAGGACCAGGGGAATCTACAATATCGTCTGACCAGATGAAGGTCAGGTCTTCAACTTGACTCTACATGAGCCAATGGGGGATGTCCCCAGTCGACTGAACCAGATGAAGGTCAGGATAATCCCAATACTACGGGTCAAAGGACCAGGGGAATCTACAATATCGTCTGACCAGATGAAGGTCAGGTCTTCAACTTGACTCTACATGAGCCAATGGGGAATGTCCCCAGTTGAATGAACCAGATGAAGGTTCAAGAAAGTCTACACACTCCACTATACCTAATGAAGGTACATGGGAGTCTACACACTCCATTATACCTTATGTAGGTACATGGGAATCTACACACTCCATGCATAATGAAGATCCATGAGGGTCTTCATTCCTCACTCTACAGGATCTAACATGAGTCAATGAGGATCTTTACACTACTAGACTTGAAGAAGTTCTATGAGAGTCTTTCCTTCTCATACTACTAGTTCTGATGAAGGTCCATGATACTACTGTCGAATGAACTATCAAATGGACCTGAGAAAATCCATAAGGCACAGTCGAATGAACCTAATGAATATCTATGTGAATCTTCATACTACAAGACCTGATGAAGGTCACGAGACTACTGTCGAATGGACATGTCGCATGGACTTTATGAATATCTATCAAGGTTATTACTCATTCCCTTGATGAGGATTTATGAGACTACGGTCGAATGAACTTTATGAAAGTTCAAAGAATTCATCACTCACTCTCCTAGACCTGATGAAGGTCCATGAGACCACAATAGATAAACTTGATGAAAGCCATCAATGTCGCCTCCATTCTACGAGACTACGGTCGAATGGACTTTATGAATGGACTTTCCAAAGAGCTATGGTCGAATGAACATGATGAAGGTCCATGTGAATCTTCATTCTACCTGACCTGATGAAGGTCAGGAGACTACGGTCGAATGAACCTGATGGAAGGTATATATGAATTTTCATTCTACCTCTCCATGAGACTACAGTTGAATGAACCTATAGTATGGACTTGATAAATGTCTATCTAGGTCATCACTTACTATACTAGACCTGAAGAAGTTCTAGGATGCTGCAATGGAATGAACTTGATGAAAGCCATCACTCTTCACTCTCCTATGAGACTACTGTCGACTGGATCTGTCGAATGGAATTGATTGAAGTCCAAGGAGGTCATGGTCGAATGAACCTGATGAAGGTCCAGGAGATACGGTCGAATGAAACTAATGCATGTCTATGAGATTCACCATTCTACTAGACCTGATGAAGATCCATGAAGCTATGGTCGAATGAAATTGATGGAATGACTGCATGAATCTTCATTCTACCAATCAATGATACTACTGTCGAATGGAAATGACAAAGGTCCATGAGACACGGTCGAATGAAACTAATGCATGTCTATGAGAATCACCACTCTACTAGACCTGATGAAGGTCTATGAAGGTTTTTCATACTCTCTAACTTGATAACGGTTGGTCGATTGAACCTAAATGAGGTCCAAGAAAATTTTCATTCTACCTGACCTGATGAAGGTCAGGAGATTACTGTCGAATGAACCTGATGAAGGTTCATGATAATCTCCATACGTAGTGTGGAGACGATTATGTTCATATGTAGTATGGAAGAGATGGATGCCTATCAAGGTCATTACTAATTATACAAGACCTGACCAAGCTCGATGATACTACAATAGAATTAACTTTGATGAAAGTCATATAGAATTTCCATACTACCTAACCTAATAAAGGTTGGTCGAATGGACCAAAAGAAGGTCCAAGGGAGTTCTTCATTCTATGATGCATGATAAAAAAAAATTCCATATGTAGTGTGAATTTGGCAATATTAAATCAATGTAGCATGGAAATGATGTCTAACCTTTCATGTGATTCGGAGATGAAATTTCATTTGTGTTATTCTGAGAGGATGACAATCCTTCACTGTCTTATGAGATTTCTTGCAATGTCGTATGAACTATCTTTATAATGTCTGAACCTTGTTCGTGTAGTGTCGTATGGGCCTCTGATTTGTGTCAGATATTCTTCCGTGGGTTTTTTACATGTTGTTGCCGATGGAATTAATGTCATCTCTCATGAAATGTCGTATGGAGCCTCCTTCTAGTGTCTCGGCAGTGTGGGTTTTTATGAATGGGTTTTGTGGTTGGATGGTAGATTCTTCTTTCACGCTTCTCTCTTTTTCACGTAGAATTGGTCCACACATCATACAAGAAGTCTATTGGCATGAAATGGATTTACTCGACAGATTATGGCGTGTAGACTGGCGTGTGGCAGCTTTACTCGACAGATTGTGGTTCTTATCTCTTGATCTCTTCTCTTTCGATGTGGGAAGGTTTTTATTGTTTCAAGTCTGTGTGCCTCTCACGCACTACTCGATGTGGGACTCATGACTTTTGGAAAATGGTTTTTTTCTTTGTGGATGGGGCTAATTCATTATGTTGGCGATTGTTGGTTTCAGGCTGGGGCCATCTCTAGCACCAATAGATGTGGATTTCCTTTTATTGCTTGCTGTTTGAAGCTTCCCTTCTCACCAATCGATGTGGGACTTGACTTAGATGAGGGATGTTTTTTTTTTTTTGTAGCTAGTTGGGCTGGTAGTCTTCTTGTTTCGGCATATTGATGTATGTAGAGTGGCGTGTGGTAGTATGGGAAATGTGGTGTGTGGCAGTATATGCCAGCTGCTTGGTTGCAGACTTTTGTTTTTATAATGAACAAAGTTTGAGAACTAAAATATGATTTGTACATGGCCCACACACTATTCTTGTTTTAGTCAAATTTATGGGGCTGCTTTCTTCTTTTCTTCTTTCATTACTTCACTTTTTCTTTTCAAACTGGCCCCACCTTCCTTTCCTCTTTTTCTTCTTTTGGTCAAAATCTTCTTTGCTTTCTTTTTAATTCTCTCTCTGCCAATTGCCCAATTCCCTCTTCTTTAGTCAAACAACAAAGCAAATATGGGCCCAGATTGCTTTCCTCTTTTTCTTATTTTGGGCAAAGTTTTTTTTTTTTTTTTAATCACGCCAATTTCTTCTTTTTTTTTGTCACGCCGATTTCTTTCTCTTTTTTTTTGTCACGCCGATTTCTTTCTTTTTTTTTTATCACGCCGATTTCTTCTTTTTTATTTTTTTTTTTTTTTTTTTTCCCTTGGGGTAGTTGGCCTCACTTTATCTCAACTCTTTGTTGTTTATGAGGTTCATTTTGTAGAGTGAAACTTTTCTTGGCACCCACGTGTAGCTTGATGGAAGGAATTTAGAGCATTTGACACCTTTAGCTTTGGACTGCTTGCAATTCTTATTGGAGCCTACGATTTTTTTTTTTTAGTATGCTTGATTTTTTGGGGTCTGCGTACGACTATGGACTACATATGGCAGAGTGCTTTATGCAAGTGTGGACTGGCAACTACGCATGTAAACAGTGGTTGTGTCCAGCTTCTTTCTTGTGTAAGAGACCATAATTGGCTTAGACAGTGGGTTTTCATGTAGTCTGGAGGAGATGAAAAAAACTTTTCTTGTAGACTGGAGGAGATGACAATCCTTCCACGTCATCGGGAGGAGATAACAATCCTCTTTGCATTGCGTGAAGCAGATGACACACCTTTCATATCATATGAAGAAGATTGAAATTCATCTCTGTCGTATGACGAATATGGCTATTCTCCCACGTCTTTTGGAGCTGATGATTTATAGGGAAATAATGCTGAAGTTATCTCGATTTGGATTTTCCTTATTGGTAGTTTGATTATAGGTAGACTGGAGAAGATTACTCCAACATTTCCATGGAATATGTGTCTTGTCGTGATAGGTCGGCTGAGGAAATGTGATGGTTTCTTTGGTGATTAAATGAATGGTCATTTGATGGTGAATTTTCACTTGCCATATTCTCGAATGCTCCTAAGAAATTGGGTTGATAAGATAGTTGAAATGAGTTGTAGCCTCACGCCTTTGAGTGGATGAAGAAAGAATTATGTTCCAGATACTATTGGAGATTAGTACTGGACTTTTACATGGATCAGTTTTTATCTTCCATTGATTGTAAATGTTATGTAAAGTGGTTGTTTATGCCACTACAGGATCTGGTGTCTGTTTGTTAAGATTGTAGACTGAGGGGGTCTTTGCTTGCTATGAATCGCTAAGGCCCCACGGTGGGCGCCAAATTGTGGATGCTGGAATTCGGCCGAGGTCCACAATCAGAATTTGTAGGTTGGGGGCATTAGCGATCCTGCAAGACAAAGGTAGAGTGAGCGGGAGCAGACTACCCACCGGTGTGGTGGGTGCCGGGGGCACTCCGACGCCCAAGTCAGTAGCATGAAATGAGCAGTAAATGTGTAAAATGTGAAAGTAAGGCTTGTTATTACCTTAACTTTCTTATAATGGCCATGAGGGCGGTGATATGTGTTTTGAAGAAGGGAATTCTCTGAGAACTTATGTCAGAGAACAGAAGCTTGTAAGCCCTCCCGAAGCCTGCCATGAACCTCGAATTATCTCTCCTTTTATAGATCTGAAAAGAGATTTTGTAGCTGTGATAAGAGCTGGCAACGGGCCTACAACGTGCTGATATTTCTGGCAAAGGAGCCCACAACATGCCTTGGATTCAACTTTCGGTGATGGAAGAATATTTGCATGTGTTTATGCTTAGTAAAGGGGGAAGCAGTTGGTATACAATGAGATAGAATTGTCTTAAAGCTATTGGTCTAATTAGAGTCAAATAATTTTGGGTTTGCATACTGTTGGGTTTAAGACGAAAAGACGATTTTACCATTGGGTCCAAATTTGGCCCGTACAGCCGGTGGTTCGGTTCCGGTTTGGAACCGAACCAGAACCTTGAACCGAACCGGAACCGACCGGTTCGGTTCCAAACCTTTTTTTTAAATTTTGAAAATTAATTAAAATAAATGAGATTAATTTTATAAATAAAAAAATTATTACATTGAAGAGCTTGAACTTAAATTTTAAAAAATTTAAGTTGTGTACGTATCCTCCAAGGGTGAGAGGAATCAAAGCTCACATAGTTCCATTACAATTTTAAGACATATCCCATTTGTAAATTATAATTTTACAATTATCAATCATCATTATCAGTTGATCATCCGGCTCCAGTTCCGCTTGCACTTGTTGTTGCACTTGCAGAAGCATTATCGAACAAATCTTCAAAATCATCGGGGGCATCTTCTTGTTGTCTCAGATCAGCTCGAGTCCAATCATCCACACAAGCTGTTGCTTCTAGAGTGCTTGGATGTAATGAAGATCGTCTAGCTTCTAATATATTACCTCCCAAGCTGAAGGCTTGCTCAACCGCAACGGTGTAAATATGTGCTGCCAATATCTCTTTAGCAATAATTGATAAAACATGATATATATTTTGATGCCGGTTCCACCATTCAAGGATTTTAAAATTTTTACTGCATAAACTTTCATTAGAAAACTCAAAATTTGTAGATAAATAATTATCTAATTCAGGGTTATTAGTTGTCGTATCCCTAGTTTTTTTATTTCGTTGCAATAACCAACGATCCCTTGCGCTAAGTCTTGTTTGAATTACCGGTTCGCTACTACTAGATTCACCTAATGTTCCTAAGTTATATCTTACAATATAATCATTAAATAAAACAATTAAATCATTTCTTAATTTCGTCATTATGCTTGTAATATCAATTTCATATAATATTCCCAAATAACCATAGTAAGCTTGTAAACCACCATTCAAACCTTCTAATTTAAATCTATGATCAAAAACAGCAGCAATGAGATAAAGTAAAGGAATTTCCCTAAAATAATTCAACCATTTTACCTTCATAGTAGTAATGGCTTCCAACAAAACAATATCATTAGGATCGCTACTGTCAACATGCTCATCGAGAGTGCCAACAATATTCAAACTCTCAAGAAGAAATAAATGTGCTGTAGGATAATAAACACCGTTAAAAACTAAAGTAGCATCATTAAAAACTCTTAAAATATCTAAAAAATTTTCACAAATATCCCATTGACTAGGATAAAGTGTGATATTTTGAACATGTTGAGAAAAAAACTACATAATGCATCTTTGTATTGAAATGCTTGATATAAAAGAAAATAAGTTGAATTCCAATGTGTTGGAACATCTCTTGAAAATTTAATCGGTTTAATACCATTTATTTTACAAAACTTGGTCTATTCTCTCCTAACTTGAGAATATGACCAAATACAGTTAAGTGTCGTTTTAATTGGATCAAGGAAAGGTGATAATAATTTTAGACCGTCTTGCACACATATGTTAAGGACATGACATGTACAACGAATATGAAAAAATCGACCCCCTAAATTTGGTTCACATAAGGATTTTAAATCACTGATGGATGCAGTATTTGCAGATGCATTATCAAATCCAATTGTTAAAATTTTTTCTACTAAACCATATTCATCAAAAATTACCTTCATCATTCTATAAATATTATGTGCAGTATGTTGGTCATCAAAAACTCTAAATGCAATAAGTCGTTTTTGCATGGTAAATGATGCATCAATCCAATGACAAGTCACACCCATGTATGAGTGTGTTTGCCAATGGTCACTCTAAATATCAGAACATATAGAAATACAACCTTTCATCTCTTTAAATATTTCATTTAAAATAATTTTATCATCTTTATATAATTTGAAAATATGACGTTTTGTTGTGTTTCGAGTCATTTTACATGCAGAAGGGTTTAAAGCATTATGCACGTAATTAGTAAAATGAAGTTTTTCACCAAAGCTTAAAGAAAGATGTGCCATACAAGTTAATTTCGCAAATTCTTCTCTATTTTTTGCATCAGAATATTTAAATAAATCTACACTACTCGTACCTCTACTAGATGATGCATACCTGGCCATTTGAGTTTGCGTCGTATCAATTCCAAGTTCAACCGGATGATGTCTTTCCAGGTGCTTGATCATATTGCCGTATCCACCAGAAAATTTATAGGTAACCCCACAATAGTTGCAAATTGCTCGTTGTGTATTATCTTATAGGCATTCCAAATGAAAATGAATTTTGAAAACATCCGAGGAACGAGCCTTAATTTCTCTTCTCTGTGATTCTGCACCGACAGTTGGGCCGCTCTCTTGGGTTGTCATATTTGACATTATGTTTTCAGATGAGCTTGCCATTTTTCGTTTGAGAAATTAGGAAGAAAAATAAAAAAATAAAAAACTAATTGAATTGAGATTGAGAATAAGATTATAAGAGAATTGTATTGAAGTGAGATTGAGAATAAGAGAATTATAGAAAATGAGAGAGTTGAGAATTTGGTGTGTTGAAATAATGAAAAATGAATAATATTTATAGAGTTTTAGAATTTTTTTGATACAAAAAATGCCCCTAAATATAACCGTTTTATTACCGTTATTAGGGATATATTAGTAATTTATATTTTAATTTATAATTTTTTTTTTCTTAATTGGGCAGGGAGCCCCCCCCAACGGCTAGTAGCCGTTTGGGAAGGGTTCATGTTGGAACCCTACGGTTCCAACCGGAACCATTTGGTTTCGGTTGGAACCGTCGAACCGGTGGAACCGTACGGTTCCACCGGTTCCGACCGGTTCGAGTTGGGGTCGAACCCCAACCGAACCGGTCACCAACGGTTCCGGTTCCGGTTCCGAACCGGAACCGTGGGCGGGTATAATAGCAGCTATATTTGGTCTTGAAATACATCAAATGGATGTAAAGACGACATTCTTGAATGGTGAATTGGATGAAGAGATTTACATGGAACAACCATAATGGTTTAGTGTTCCTGGACAAGAACAGAGGTGTGGAAACTTGTAAAATCCTTTTACGGATTAAAACAAGCACCTAAACAATGACATGAGAAATTTGACAAAGAGATGTTGTCAAGTGGGTTCAAAACCAATGAGTGTGATAAGTGTGTGTACACCAAATCAACTCAAAAGGATATGTAATTGTGTGTCTCTATGTAGACGATATGCTGATAATTGGTAGTAATCATGAAATGATTCAGTCTACCAAAAACGTGTTATCCAGCATATTTGATATGAAAGATTTGGGAGTAACTGATGTGATCCTAAGAATTAAGATTTCTAGGACATCAGACGAATATATATTATCTCAGACTCATTATATTGAGAAGATACTTGATAAATATATCAAAGGGGATCTAAATGTGGGTAGAACCCATGTAGACCTAACTCTTCATCTATCAAAGAATACTAGCTCAAGCGTATCGCAATTAGAGTATTCGAGAATCATCGGAAGTCTGATGTATCTCACGAATTGCACACGACCTGATATCGCTTAAGCTGTGAACATGCTTAGCAGATATACGAGTAATCCATGACATAACCACTGGAGAGCCATAGTAAGAGTTTTGAGGTATCTGAGAGAAACTTCAAAATATGGGCTATATTACGAAAGATATCCTGTTGTACTAGAGGGATACAGTGATGCTAACTGGATATCTGATACGGTGGATTCCAAATCTACGAGTGGATTTGTTTTCACACTTGGTAATGCAGCCGTGTCATGGAAATCCTCGAGGCAAACATGTATTGCCCGGTCTACTATGGAATCAGAGTTCAAAGTATTAGACAAAACAGCGGGATGAAGCTGAATGTCTTAGAAACTTCCTGGAGGATATTCCTAGTTGGCCCAAACCGGTGCCGGCGATTAGCATACATTGTGATAGCCAATCGGCTATTGAGAGAGCCCAAAATATAATGTATAATGGTAAGTCTCGACACATACGCCGGAGACATAATACCATACGTCAACTGCTTTTAAGTGGCATAATAACGATCGATTATGTTAAGTCGAAGGAAAACCTAGCGGATCCACTAACTAAAGGTTTACCTCGAGAGCAAGTTGAGAAGTCATCGAGGGGAATGGGCTTGAAGCCTATAAATTAAGAATTGTCAATGTGGAAACCCAACCTAGCTGACTGGAGATCCCAAGATCTAGGTTCAAAAGGGACAACTGAAACTTTGTGCAATTCAAAACAAGCACTGAATAGTTTTGTACTATTTCCCATTCCGATAATGACGCTGAGTGCTGTCTGTCATTGGTTAGGATAAGCTAAGGCTTTTAATGATCACTATATTAGGAACTGAGTCCTAATGGGGGTAAAGACATATTACCTCTTGATAGTAGATCACCTATTTCAAGTAAGAAGTGAAGCCGCTTCCATGGGAACTTTTAAAGGCAAGTTACCCTAAAGTACTTGATGAATCCAGGACCATTGTTCAGGGCCAAAATAAACACAACCGTAGAACGGGAAAATGGTCGAATTAAAGTTGTGTGTTGACAATTGTCTTGGTTTACACCAACAGCAGAACAGTTCAAGACTATGGGTCACTGGTTTGCCTAGTAAATCCGATTGTCATTCACTAGGAAAGGTTCAAGGCGAAAGCTACCTATTTCGATGTAGTTTTAGTACATGGTAACTCTATCAAGTGTCTACATGAATATTTGAAGAATTGTAGGGGATTGTTGGAAATTCTTCTAATATTCATGAAAAGGGTGTATATGTCTTTTTGGATGCAATGGGTGTATGAGAGGGGTACAACCCTTTGGAGAGTTGAACCCCACCCTAAGGGGTGACCTATTGGCACCCTTCCATACCTTATAAAAGAGGCATCATATCCAAACACAAGGCAGAGACAAGCAATCCGAATTTGAGATAAAAATATATTTCCTTTGTTTTGAGAGAGAGTTCCACCAATTTCCTAGTTCAAATACTTGTCAAGGAGTGCTTCTTGGACAAGAAGCATCCAAGTAATCCTGGGAGAACATTAGCCATTTCGAATCTGTAAAGCACCAGTGACGGAGGCTAATAAGTTCTTAAGGACATAGAGATCTCGACTTAGATTCGTCATTACATTTTCCAGGTTTTCTACAGTTTTTATGTTTTAGGGTTTATGATAGTTTGATTGGAATTTTCTGGTTTGATCAGTTTGTTCGCATGTTATTTCCTGTTTAAAGACACTATTTGAACCACAATATGAATGTTGATTTCTCATTAAAATAGAGGTAAAATCTCCGTGTAACATAGACTTGTATGACGACCCGGTAAATTAGAAGCCAATAAGAGGGTAATTTTCATACCCGTTAATTAGACTGGATGAATACGAATATGGACATTCCCGTATCATAATGGACCAGTTACCATCCTATTATTATCGATAAATCGGATGCTAACGTCAGAACTTTGGCGATCCCCTCTAATGCTCAACTCATAATGATTCACTTTAATGTTGTAGGTAATAATGAGGAGAAAGAGAGTTAAAACTTTTTCTATATTATCTTTTGCGATCTGTTATAGGTTTGTGTATGAATTTCCCTAGTTGTTAGGGTGTGTATATACACATATATATTAAGTAATGACTTAACTAAAATATAAGAAAAATAGTAGAAATTATATAAAGTGAGTAAATTTTAGGGTCTTTTCCCCTTATCTATTATCATCAATAACACCATAAAGACCCAAATATCCTTATAATATTAGAACATCATAATTTTTTTCTCTCTTCTTCCTCCACTCTCTTTATGCAAATATTATAATTTTTTTTCTCTTTATCTTCCTCATCCTTCCATCTTCTCCTCTTCCATCTTCTCCTCTCTGAAAGTCACTTGAATAAGAGATGAAATTGAAGAAAGAAATTCAATTGAGCAATGTCTATGTAGAATGATGAGATTAAATATGTAAAATTTTATTAAAAAAATTGTAAATAATAATATAGCAGATAAGGTATTCAATAAAATATTAATTTTAGGTGGGTGTACACCATGACTATGTGATGGGTGTGCGACGGCACCCAACGCACACTCGTCGTACACCAAAATGGCGGTGCGATGGGTGACGTTGCATATCCATTATACTGTGCGATGAGTGTGCGACGACTCACCACACGGTGCGATGGCGCCCATCGCACCACTATTTTGGTGTGTGACGGGTGTGCGATAGGTGCCCTCACACAGTCGCACACCCATCATAAAGTCATTATTCATTGTTGCTATGAGTTGGTTTCAAGTGTAATTTTGTCTGAACAGTATATTAATTTTTTTTTAGCTTACTTTTTATAATTTCCAGAAAAAAAATACGGACTCCACCCCTGTGGCGATGGGGATCAGTCTCACCTCATCGAGCGCGCCATCAAATTAGGCTCCCTCCTTTTAGAAACCGCCAAACACTCCACCAGAAAACGCGCCTCGCATCATAATGCCCTCGCGTGGGCTCTACCTCCTGAGGTTACCATCAAAGTAAGTAATTGTTCTATTTGTTTAATTTTTGTATGTAATTTTCGTCGAATTGAATAGGCCATTTGAATTATTATTATGTGGTGGTGGTGGTGGTAATGATATGTGCAAGTGTTTTTTATGCTGGATACTCAAAGCTCGTGCTATGCGGCGGCGACGTGTTCGTCCTTTAACAAGTGTGCGATGGATCCTTTGTCTTATGCTAATGTTGACTTGAGAACACTTGATCCATCTATCTGGAAAATCCCTTCAGTAAGAATTTTTGTGTTAGAAATTTCATTTGTTTGAGTCCTGTTTGATCTCTTAGTTCTGTGCTTAACAGCCACATTGGATAGTGCCGGGTGCTTGAATTTGCGTTTGTTGCTTGTGTTATGGTCTAGTTTATTGCACTAGTCGTGGTGCCTAATCTAGTTTCCACTCAACTAGTAACTAAATATGCAATGTGTTTAAGTTGCACACAAATATGTAACATCATATGGTATGTTTATATGCACCTGTGTCATTTCTGATCACATAGCCTTTTGTGAATGAGCTGGGTGACAGTGGCAATTCTCTTGAGTTGAGAATCTTGCTAATAATTACTTTATTTAATCCTAGAAACACTCTTAATAGTTGGTCTTGAGCTGAGTATTACATTCATGAAGAAGTATGTAGTTGGATATGTAACCAGTAATTTGCTATTCTTCTATGTGATTTCTGCCTGACTCTTTTAAAATGGTTGTACAGGCCTCTTAAGCTTGGAATAATTCCAGCCCCCACAGCATCGCCTTGTCCTTGTCAGTCATTGGTTTATACCATCAGGAACTCTGTAGATGTATCAAGTTTCTCTTGGAATGATAAAAAAACCAGACAGGGGAAAGATTCGTTCATTCTTACAATATCCTGCTTAAAACCATTAACTGGAGAAAGTGGTGCTGCTGGGTATGTGCGAGTTCAATTGACCTGTACATAATTCATTACTAATTTGTTTTCTTCTGAATATTTGGTTTCTATAATTGAAGGTCATGTTTGAGAAGTTGCATCTTTACAACATTGAAAGAATGGATATTGCATCCCTGTGTATGGCATTGTCAGCCTGCCCATCTCTCCTTGATCTAGAAATTGTTGGTCTGTAAGTTTTTTGAGCTGGGTTTGCTTCTTTACGTATCATTTGGTTTCAGGACATATGAAGAAGTTAGCTAGCTATATTTAGGTTGCTAGAAGATATAATAAGCAGCCCATGACATGTATATTATTATGCATAGCGGTGTAGAGATATTCGTAATTGCCCTGGATGCTTAATCTAAGTGTCATTCTAGTTATCTAAAGAGGTTTTGTTTATTTCATTGACGCTTTCTATTTACGGTCCTCTTGTTTTATTTGCTTTGTTATTTCTATTTTTAATAAGATATCCGTTAGAATATATGATATTTTCTGGACCTTTTCATTTCATTTAAGTGATCTACTTTTTTCCCTTTTCGCTGAGTTTGCTTGGAACCTTTAAGCATGTTGGTTTTATGGCCTTTATAATTGTAACTTTTTGATTTGGCATGGCTTTGCATTTGCAACCTTTTTGATTGGGCATGTGGGTACATTAGTCTGGAGCTGTGTGTCATTTTCAACCCTTTTCTCTTTCTTCTCATCTAGTAACAGGTTGTTTTTATTTGTTTTAATTTTTGGAGCAGTCACGTTGAATTAAGACAAACATTGATGTCAGTGAGTGTGAGCTGTCCCTTGATAGAGCGGTCGATCTTTGAATCTTCAAAAACAGGTGCAGTTTCTTCTTCATGAGAATATCCTGTTTGGTGCTTCTAAAATTTCTTCTTACCATGCTTATGTTCAATATTAGGAAGAGATGACAGTTTGACGTTGCGACCTGTGTTGATTTTGTGACAAATTGTCCAAATCTAACATCTTTGGCTATTAGAGGATTTAAGCTCAATAAGCTGCCAGATTATAAAATTCGCATACTTCTCAAGATACATTCCCTGGAAAATAACAATATCTTTTTAATGATTTCACTTTCACGGTTTGTCTAGTATTTCTCTCGTTTTCTGAAATGTTAATATGCAACTCGTGGTGAAATTGAAACACCCTGTCTTCTCATTTCTTTCATAAGGAAAAAATGCAACAGTAAAAGATTTTCAGCTTTATATAATTGTTTGTTTATTCTATATCTGGAAAGACATAGTAATTTTATCAAAGACGTACTAATTCTGCACTGACCTCTAACAAGTATATAAGTTGGATATTATCTTGACTGAAACAAAAACTTAGGTAAAGTTAAGAGAAGTGAATCGTCGCTTCAGAAAAGTAATTTGCTAAAATTATATATTTACTATTATTATATTAGACTGTTATATTATTCCTACTTTACCTACTCTTAATCTTGGAACTGGGTAGGGGACTAAAGTGCATCTATTTGGCCTATGATGTCTATACAAAACTGTTCTTATCAAGAGAGAAAAAAATTCCCTTCATTCGGGGTGGTGGGGGGGATGGTGCACATACCTTCTTGAGTTACACTCAATCTTTCTATTTATTCTTGCTGGAATTTTATAAGCTGAAATATATTGATTTTCAACATCATACTTTATTACTGGGACCTTTTTGAGGTCTGTATCTCTTATGGACTATACCTACAGAGAATCCTTTTGTATCATTTACATGAAGTATCTCTTAATTGGACCATCTAATAAAATTTTCCATTAAAAATTTGTCTGATATTAGGAATCTTGGAAGTGGGACTGGGGGGAATCCGCTAAAAGTTTTGGTTTTACGAGATTGCATGCATCCCAAAGAGGTGAGGATATCAGTCCCTCTTCACTCAAAACAAACAATGCAACTTCTTTCCTCGCTGTTCTCCAGGTCTGAACTTCTACTTGTCATATGAAGTGGAAGTTGCTCGGTTCTTAACAGCTGTCCTTGCGGGAGATTTTGACTTCCTTCGACAGCTTGTGGGTAGATGGATGTTGTTTGGATATCAACATATTGTATTTATTCCTTCCATTGATTCTCACTTTTGTTCTGACCTTCTTGCAGGACATATCCAATAGGGAAGGTTTAGCTTCTGAAGGTGACTGGTACGACCGATGTTTCAGATCAAGGTAATGTTTCTCTTTCTGGATTGGCTATGCTGGTATAACTTCATTGTTCAATATCAAAATTTGGTGCATGTTGTGCAGGATCATTCCTTTAAAGGAGGTCTTAGAAGAAAGGCCTGATATCTGTATACTGGCTGAGTTTTCATCAGAAGGAAGGGGCGTTTGTTCTACAACATTTAGACTTAAAAACTTTGTTTGTTCACTTAGTTCGAAAATAAGAAAAAATTGGTGGTCGTGGGAATTACTACTATTGGTATTCTTTTTTGGGTTATCGGTTTTGCAGTTTCATCGATATTAAGCAAATGGTCGACAGTGAGTTAAACAGCGAGATCAACCTTCCATCACAGCTGAGTAGTCATACTTCAGATGGTTCATTGCTTATGAGTTCTTCAGAAAGCAGCTACAATAGTGATCAGGGTAGTGGGAACGAGGAGGGTCAAGATTTTGGTTATGTAATTTTTTAGGAGAGCTCAGATGAAGTGGAATTTCTGGCTATTTAGGTGAACTACTAAAGCATTGCCGGTTGGAAATATGTGGCCATCCAACCAATTTGGTATTGCTCACTCAATTCGTAGGGAAATCAAGAAACATTTAGGCGTAGTGAAAATTTTATTTTAATCATATAGAATTGAGTATCTCCTGTTGTCCATTGAAGTTTATCTTCTTGTCCTCCCAACATGAGTAGTTTGTATGCGGTCCTGGTGTGTCTATTCCTGTAATCAGAATGATTGAAATCCTTGTTGCCATCAGGCTTAAGCCAATTGCTTGTCTTTTCTTCCCATTTTATGGTATTCGTGTTTGTAGTGTCAAAATGTCCATACTACCCCCCTCCCATTTGCATTCGAGCATATCACATTATGATATCTAACCTTTTGAATTCCCTAACAACGTGCTATCTCGCAACTGTCAGGAAGGAAGATTTTATAGAGTGCTGAAGACTGGTCTGCAAATTGAATTGTTGATATCATGTGGACTCCAAGTCGCACTTTCACTTTAATTTCCCAGGTTGGTCAGTTAAAGCAGTGGTCTCATTTTCTTACTTTTTGAATATGTAAGTCTAAAAGCTACAAGATGTTTTTGTGACGTTTTGTTCATTTATCATTCCAATCTTGAGGATGTTGTCAAATATCATGAATGATATTTCCTTTGTCAATCATCTTCCATAATTCGTAGTTACATGCCAGAAAAATCCTACTTGCCTAGATATTTTATCAAATATCCTGGCATTACCTCTCCCAAATCTAAGGGGGGAATTTGGTGAAACCTTTTTTTAGCATTAAAAGCTCCATCAAACACGTCGTTAACGCTAACATTAATGCTCACAAAATTATAATATCACAATATGAGATTATTTTTTTACGCTAGCTTATACTCTAATATTTGTTTCATAGTTTATAAACTAGTTTATACTCTTAGTGTAATGCTCTCTACCAAACTCAGCCTAACATTTAGGGGTGGGCAAAATAACCGAAACTGAACTGAACCGAAAATATCGGTTCGGTTTGATTCAGTTCAGTTTGAATCGTGAACCAACCGGTTTGTAAAATCGTGAACCGGACCGGTGAATCGATCGGTTTGGGATTAATTGATTAAATTTTATTAATTTTGCTTATCAAGGTTCGGTTCGGTAATGAACCGAACCGAATCAAAACCGAAACTGAAATATTAAATCGAATCGAACCAAATCAGTTTGGTTCGGTTCGGTTTTAACCTTACGATTTATGACGGTTATTAACTCTTTAAACCGATCGGTTTTCGATTCAGTTTGGTTCACTCAAAAACCGTACCCGATTAATGATTTATCTTTGCAGTCTCTGTGGAGGGTCCGGACTCCAGACCTGCAGATAGCTCATTCTCTATTACATCCCAGTCTAGTGATGAATATATTTGTGAGTTTTTTGCCAATGGCAATAGGCCTATTGTTATTTCTTTATTTATAGCATTTCATGTAAGGATGGCAATGCCCGGCCAGTAAAATTTTTAGTCCTGGTCCGGGAAAAGCCCCGTCATCCGGTTCGGTTTTTTAATAATAAAAAATTATATATATATATAATTTTTTTAAAGTCCGGACTTATTATGTTGAGTCCGGCTTGAATTTGGGCCCGAGCCGGACCTCATAATTCAGGACCCGACCTGAGATTTTTTGACCCGGGCCAAAACCCGGACGAATCGAACCGGACTATGACTTTTCTACCATCCTAATTTCATGTTATATCTCTGTTCAAGGAACGAACGCAAAACGGAAGCTGGAATCAATTTATATTTTGGCCAGAATTCAATCCTTTCGGTGGACATTTTGTAAAATTTTAACAAGAAATTCGTGTTTGGGAAGCATCAATTATCATTGATATAAGATATTGATGTGCGTTATAAAACTATAAATATATTCCACTAAAAATCATCATGCATCTTATAAATATTTTTAAATCGGATTAAAAAAAATTCGAAATTTTTAAATCGAATAATTTAAAAAAAAATTCAGTTAAAAAATTAATATTTATAACATCAAATTTTTATCATTATTATTATTATTTTTATTTGGATGAAAATCATCCCCTCCCTCGTACCCGCTACTAACACGGAATATCAAATCCGTTTGGGATTGGATTTTCTTTTCTCCCAACTTCAACTGATTTATTTACTTTTATTAACCAAAGGAACTCCTGACAATTAAAGTAATCGACGCTTCCAAGAAATCCAATGGCGGCTGCCCAAACGCCACCGTATATACCATACCGCCATTTAAAAACCCTAACGGGCCACAGCCTCGCCGTCTCGTGCGTAAAATTCTCCAACGACGGAACCCTCCTTGCGTCGGCCTCTCTCGACAAAACCCTAATAATATGGTCAGCTTCGACGCTCTCCCTTGTCCACCGACTTGTCGGTCACTCCGAAGGCGTATCTGACCTCGCCTGGTCTTCCGATTCTCACTACATCTGCTCGGCCTCCGACGATCGCACCCTACGCATCTGGGACGCACGCGCCCCTTTCGACTGCCTCAAAACTCTCCGTGGCCACTCCAACTTCGTGTTCTGCGTTAACTTCAATCCGCAGTCGAATCTTATCGTGTCCGGTTCCTTCGATGAATCGATTCGCATTTGGGAGGTGAAGACCGGGAAGTGCACGCGCGTGATTCGGGCGCATTCCATGCCGGTTACGTCGGTGCATTTTAACAGGGACGGTTCGCTGATAGTGACTGGGAGTCACGATGGAACTTGTAAAATTTGGGACGCTGGTGAAGGCACGTGCTTGAAGACTCTCATTGATGACAAAGACCCTGCTGTGTCCTTCGCCAAATTTTCTCCCAATGGGAAGTTCATCCTTGTAGGCACCCTCGATAGCACTCTTGTAAGTTGCCCTCTATTTATTTTTTAATCAATTTTTCTATTTCATTATTATTTTTGATTGCTTTGCTTGCTCTATACTGCAAATTCGGGATAAAAGGATTACAACTTTGAGATTAATACAAAGTTATTTGGGTTTAGAAAACATAGAGAAGCCAATAAAGGGGAAAAAAAACCGAATGTTGAGTTGTGGTATTGTAAAGATTCTAATCTAAATTTTCATGTTGGCATGTATTAACGATGTGACTAGAAAGGATAGTCAAGAGATTTAACCACGCAATGTCTTGATTATGTAGGTCAAGAATTTGTATTTTTTCATAGATGTATATGACTCAGAATTTAAAAGTTTTTAGTGCTTTTAATCATTTAAAGGATCATTCAATGAGTTTGTGTTTGGATTTTCATTTGTTTTCCCACCTTTTCTCCGAGTGTAGAAGCTGTGGAATTACTCGACGGGGAAGTTCTTGAAAATCTATACTGGTCACACAAACAAAGTATACTGTATCACGTCTACTTTCTCAGTAACAAATGGGAAGTATATTGTTAGTGGATCGGAAGACAATTGTGTTTATTTATGGGATCTGCAGCAGAAAACTATGATTCAAAAGCTTGAAGGCCACACAGACACTGTAATTTCTGTAACTTGTCATCCCACTGAAAATAAAATCGCTTCTGCTGGTCTAGGTGGTGATAGAACTGTGAGGATTTGGGTTCAAGATAGATAAAATTGTTTATAATAATATAGATGGATTAGTTGTTTGCTGTGAGATGTAGATGTTGTTTGTAATATTCAATTTTATAAACAACTAAACATTTTTCATATAAATGTTGTTTTCCTGTGCATTCCTGATTTAAGATATTATGATTGAAATATTTGGATTTCACTTTGATGTTATTCTCAAGAGGCAATTCCCCAAAGTCAAGAGATTACTTTCACAATTTCTATGGACAAGATAGTGTTTCATCATGTCATATTGATCATGTGTCTTATGTCTTAAAAAAAAGGTTCTTTTTTATTCAGTTATCATCTTAGGGGAGTCCTTGGAGTCTGAAATGTAATAACTTGGAGGGCTGTAATGCATCAAGGAAAGCTATGGCATAACCATATGAGAAATCTATTGATGACTTTTCAAATGCATTAGCTTACAAGTCAATTTGACATTTCATAAAGCAACTTCATCAAGAAGATTTGAAGCTAATTACAAAATATCACGAGGGTGATGGGAAACAATAATGTTTAGATTGAACTACTGACTTGTGTCTAAACCAAATGTGTCTTCAGTGCCATTCCTCACCCTCTTTCTTCGCTCTGCTATCATATCTACATATGCCTGGCATTTAACACAGAAAAAATTATGATCCACTAATTTGCAAAATAAAAGATCTCCAGAATAACCACCATAGAGCTATAAAATTGATCAATAAAAGTCATTTAACTATAAGCAAGTGTTGCAACATTCCCTAATGTTGTGTGGTTTATTATGAAGACTAGATTGTTTAGTAGCTTATTTTTTTGTCAAGAAAAATGGTCCTGGCACTGGCACCATGTAACACTAACTTCATTTGATGTCAAATCAAATTTTAAATCCATATAATCAAATATAAGGTGCTGAGTCAGGTTTATCAAGTTTTTCTTCTGAATTCTTTGTCTACAGAGTAACAGAGGTATTAAGAATAACACATCTAGAGCCTTCAAACCAACTAGAGCTCCGGCCTTTATAATTCCATATGCATGATGAATAATCAAATAAGAAATTGTGAAGAGAAGGGTAGGTAAGAGAATGAATTCAACTGGTAGCTAATTATCAATTCTAACATCAGCAATAAAGCAGAAACTATAGAAACCACGTTAAGCAGAGTAGCTTATGATTGATGAGGAGGTAAAAGTATGGGAAAAATGAACCAAAGAGCAGTGCAAATAGGTGGTTCTCATACCTTGGGATAAGAATACAGAAATATGTACCACCAAGTGCAAATTAGTAAGGATATGACTGCTGTAATTAAGAGAGAATGAAAAACTAGCCAGCTACAGGCAATCACTGATGCTCCAGTTAACACTATTGTCCATGGTTGACACCTAGCCACAACAAAAAGAAGGAAGAGAAAGGAAAATAAATCAATAAATATAGCTTATAAGGTTGGAAAAACAAAGTTCGTAGATGTGATATATGACATGATTATAAACAGTCGGGAATAGGCTAAGGCCTATGAGTGAGATTAGTGCTGATCTGAGTTGAGTCTTACGTGAGTTTTATTTATCTTCTAATTATAATTATTGATCCATTAATTAGCATAAATTCAAGCCATCATTAAATTCTAATTCGTCTGATAAAATAATGCATAGAATTTATGTTGTCAGATTTTGTTCTAATACTTGAGTATTAGGTTTCCTAAATATTGTATTCTAACTATTATGGCTGTGTCGTTTTACTCATGATCATATTTAAAAGAAAATAGAAGGGTAATCTGCATGTCGAGCATATGACTACTCCATCAAATTATGTCGTAAAACATGGCACATCAAATAATGTTACCAAGTACCAACAGAGCTATATTTATTTAGGCTAAATGCGCTTTCAAGTGTGAATGAACTAAATTGAACTCTGTCCATAAGAAATTTTTTAGTCGTTTTTTCTCTCAACTCCAAAAAAAAATCTCTAAAGCTTTTTGGCCTGTGGTCGGCGGCAAGAAATTACTTGCTCTCTCTTTATTTCCTTTTTCCTTCCTCTTTTTCATTCATTCTTCATCTCTTCCTTACATTTTTTCTTTCTTTTTCTCAACTTTTTTCGTTTTATTCTTGTCCTTTGTTGTGCACTTTTCCCTTCATTTCCACTCTTTCTTTCTTCAATCCTTGCCGCCTTTTGTTCTTCAATGCCTCTATTTTTCTTTCCCTCTCTCATGCTCCCTCTCCTTGGCTTCCAACCCTACACTCTTCTCTCTGGTTAACTCTTCGGCCACCAGCCTTTGGTTTTCTGAGTCAGACCATTTTTTGGTATTTGGTATTTGTTATTTTTATTTTTATGCTTCTTTTTGTTATCCGGTACTTAGATTTGGGTTTATTCGTTTGTTTTTTTTTTTTTTGATTTCACCCATTTGTGATGGTAGATTTTCAACCTTGTATTGGGTTTTTATTTCATTTTGTAAGAATAAAACTATATTTTAATTGACCGATAGAATATATGTGCGAGAAAGATCATAAATCTAATTTTGGAAGTGAAGATTGAATTCTGAATTTTTCTTATAAATTTATTTATTTATTTTGATATAGATTGTATATGAGTTGCGATAAAAATTAATGTTCTATATATTACGTATTTTCTGTAACTGTTTCGAATTTCATATCAACCAACACTAGTAAAGGTGGGACACGTAAAATCCTCTAGTTATTTCAGAAGATTTCGATATGAATACAATTTCTGATCAGAATAATTTTGAGGGATGTGTAATATATGGTGTTATGTTGTT
Source organism: Zanthoxylum bungeanum (assembly GCA_019454045.1). Lineage (NCBI taxonomy): Eukaryota > Viridiplantae > Streptophyta > Magnoliopsida > Sapindales > Rutaceae > Zanthoxylum > Zanthoxylum bungeanum. The sequence goes on from SKCR01014567.1 coordinate 31,179, forward strand.
AGGCCTCATCGTAACTAGGTTCGAATCTTTTCCTAAGTTTATAATCGAACAGAAATGATCATTTATTTATATTTTTATGATATTTTATTAATGAAATCTTTCCTTATTTAAAAAAAAAAAAAAAAAAAATGTGTGAATGAACTAAAAGAAGCGTGGTACTAGATTGATAATTTTTGAAACTGAAAATATAAATTGATCTGTAGTAAGTAGTATAAAGAGGCCACAAAGCTTTAAATCAAGAGCAAGTAAAAGCTTATTTCAAATAAATATAAGTTACTCCAAACATCTAATAATAATATTGACATATTCAACTGAGAAGGGAAAATCTTTGAACAAAATATATGAATTAGTAGGTTTAGAAGAAAAAGAAGAGGCTCACCAGGAAGGCTTTGTATCCCAAACAGAATCATACTCAAGAGAGAGGTAGTTGAGGTAGCCATCCATGTCATCAACGACGCCGTTTTCATCCATAAACACTGACTCATTTGGGTCTCTCGAATTTGCCCCGAAGACTACAGTTCCAGTGCCAAGTTTTGCCATTTTGAGTTCGTGTAAACAAACACGAGGCCATAAAATAGAGTTCGAGAAATGGGTTTTCTGTGAAGACGAGTCATGGGACCTCAGTGAACAACACACTGAGAGAGGCAGAGGAGATAGCGTTCCCATTTTTGTGGGGAAAAAAATAAATTAATAAAGTTTTTAATCCTGTTTTTGTATAGCAGCGAAAAGGCGTTCGAGTAGACGGTGTCGTTTTATGGGTCTTCTCTCTCTTAACTGGGAAAAAAAAATAACCTTAAGCATTGATGTGCCAGAATTCCCAATATTAACATTACACACGTTACTCATCCGGATGGTAATGGACTGAGTATATCCGTCTTTTTTATTTAACGGATACGAAAATTATTTGCTTACTTACCTCTATTATATTCAATCCCTTGAGTCATTATCTACACGAGGATTTTATGTCTATTTGAATAAAATGTCAATATCTATATCCGATCAATCCATCTAACAGGTATAAAAAAATATCTTTAACCCTTAATCCTCTTATCAGATCGAATCGATGGACCGATCCGGATTTTAAAACATTAATTTTTGCATAACATTTTGGATATAAGAACTCTTTTCACTAAATAATTCATAAAGAGAATTTTTTGAGATTGTTGATTGATACTTCGCGACTCACCTCAACTAATTTAGATTATTTTTCCACTAAACACACTTCTAAATTTTATTAGGCAATAGTCAAGAAAATGAAAATATCTAAATAATACAAGTACAATTTACTACCTTTCAAAATTGAATTGGTCCCTCAGCAGTCACCCCACCAATGCTCAATGGTAACTTGGGCTTGCTTTTCAGTAAATTGAGATTAAATGCAGCCTTAGGAATCTTGTGGAAACATTTAAATTTTGATGTAATAATAATTCCAATTCATAGAAGGGTTAAATAAGTTTGCAGAGCCGGTTGTATTATTATTTTTTTCATTCTTGGTCATACTTGTCAATATTTTATTGACGCATAAGATGAAATGCTTTATCTACCATCACAATTCTGATTCATACACAGCTTTCAATTATATGCCCCGGCCACAAAAATAACCACTTTTAAAGCACATCGTATGAGTTAGTCTTGGAAAGATAATAAGTTAGAAATATTTTTTCTTTTTTTTTAGAAATATTGGAAATCCTATCGCAAAATCACTTGACCTACCTTAAGCGGAGCAGGTAAAATCCCTGATTGCTCAATGCTCTTATAAAAAATGCACTCATGAACTCGAACTCAATACCTGACAACCAAATTTTAAACCATTTGCCAACAACTACGCCTATTGTGGACATACATATATACACACAAAACAATTATATTATAAATGAGCCTGTTGAATTTGACAATCTAAAACAAATGTCATATCACAAGGCTCCCGTTACAAGCGAGATTGCTTCCAAGATTCGAATTCATGAATAAACAAATAGCCAGTTAATATATTGACAATCCGATAACAAAAAATAATTGATCACCATCCCGAGGACTTCTCCTCAGGTTCACTCCTCTTTACGAGTTTATGTTTTGGATGTTATTATTTCAATAATGCCTTTTTACTCCATTGTGCATAAAATGAGTGCTGCAACCAATCTGCATTTACTAACATTATTGCAATTTGGTGATGAGTTATCCTGTAGTTTCTAAGAAATCAAATTATTTATTGCTTGTATAGAAAGAGCAAAATAGAGATCAGGAAAAGTGATTTTATGTTTTGACACCAGGCATCTACTCTTGGACTTACCTGGCTTCCAGAGCAGCGACAGCAAGCAATGAATGGCTACTGGAAGCCATATGGATATATTGACAGAAGAATCTATGGAGCATGGGGGAAGCTAACAGCAGAGAAGCAATCATTTATGTTCTATGAACCAGGTGAAAACGTAGGGCGAAAAACAGATTGGAATATGACTAAATACAGACTACTGAAGCATTCATGTACTGAGTGCATGTGATCCTATAAAAAAAAAAGAGGGTAAAATTTCTACTTATAACTTGATATAAGCAATTAATGTTCAGCAAAAACATATTTGATCAGTAATTTGCGAAAGAAAGAAAAGAGAATCATTAACTACTATATAGACTGGGCAGTGGGCACCTTAGACTCAAGCTGTCAGCAAAAAAATTAAGATGAACAAGGCTTTTATTTTAGGGAAATGATATACTTACACACACATTTCCCGAATTTGCTCTCAACTCTCTCACTGTAGCTACAGTCAGTGATTCACTGTAGCTACAGTGAGAGAGTTGGGAAGAATTTAGGGAAAACTGTGTAGGTTTATCATTTTTGTTTATTTTATCATGAAGAATCTCTCTCTTTCCAAGTTCTATAACTTCTGTCCTAAGTACTCTCATCAGTGTGTTTTCTTTACATTTCAGCTGGGTATAAAGAGAATCCCAATTTCTCTGACGGAGAGGAGTGATTAACACATTTTCCTTTGAAGGGATGTTAGCAAACTGACAGACTTTCGACAATTTTGGTGCTTCAAGTTTGTTACTTGCCTTTCTTGTAGACTGATAACAGAAACTCTGTCTTCAAATTAGTTGGTTACTTTAGCATACATGTATACCCAAAAAGATTTTTGAAACTGTGATACAGACCCAAATCTATGTGATATGAATAAGTTCTTGCAAGTTCAAGTTTTAAAAATATGCAATTAAGACTAAACAGCTACTTCTTTGAGCTTATTAAGATATAAGGATTATACAAATTTTGCATCTAAACAGAGTAATTTAAATTCTTGGATGTAGAAATCAAAACCCAGTATGCAAGCCTGTAAAAAAAATCTAAGTGATGAACATACACACATAATTAGCTACACCTTGATCTCGTGCAGATTCTGGAATATTTTAGTCTGCATCAGTCACGTTGAGGGGCTTAAACCATGTTAAACTTTTAAATGCCTGCAAGAAAAAGGTTCTAGATCAAGTTAATATGCTTGTCATCCTTTGCCTTTGAGACAAAGATAATCGTAATAACCATTGTCGGAAAAAGAGATCTTACTGCAATGCTTCTGGAAGACAGAGAATTGGCAAGGGTCCCAAATGTAAGCAGATTTTTGCAAACAAAGATTCAGAGCATTCCCCATGGTCAGTAGAAAAATGTAAAAGAATGATTGGTTAAATTCACCAAGCTATGAAGGGCAATGGGTTCATAAAACCATAAATATATGTAAGTTACTGAAAGAAGAA
>SKCR01014568.1:0-35621 GCA_019454045.1 Zanthoxylum bungeanum
AACATAAACGTCTTCAAGGAAGACATACATGGAAGGCAACATACCACGTACAAAGCTGGGCTTTTGACGGAAAGGTATCGTTATCAACATTGTGTTAATACGGTTCAACCTTTTACCTGTTGCCATGGTAAATCCATTTTGAAGATACTTGTTGATAACTGCATATTTCATTTATGAAATGTGTCAGTTGCAGATCAAAATCGCTTTCCTGAAAAGGAAACCTTTTGGAGGATGCTTACAACATCCTGACGATTTTGTATAACCGACAAACAAGGTTTGCGGGTTATTCGATCCATGTTTGGATTGAAACAAGCATAAGGTTCTTGGAACTGACGTTTTGAAATAATCATAATGGTTTATGATTTGACTCAAAACGAAATAATTCTGTGTATATAAGGAGGTTAGTGGGAGGCACTGACAATGAAATTCCCATAAAGCAATTGGTGAAAGCTTGGCTTTCAAGATATTCTTTCATAGAATTCTCCGTAGAATTCTGGGGAGTAACAACCTTTATTCAAGGAATAAAGATCTACAGGGATAGATTTGGAGTTGTTAACACTCTCTGGAAATTGTACATTTAAAATGTACTTGTATTGGTGTCTCATACGCTTCGAGCATATGGAGTCACAATCGGGTCAATCCAAGTGATAGTCATTGGATTGAAGTTAAGACATCTATTAGTATCTTAGAGAACTAAAGATGCTGTCTTAAATAATGGAGTAGGAGAACTGAAGTGACTAGGATCACTGCTGCAAGTTTCCAAACCGGTAAATACTGCGGTACTATAAAGTTTGAATAACGGGACAGTGATCTGGAAATCTTCCGAGCAAGATAACTGTTGCCGAATAAACAACAAATGCGGATTATTGCTGCAGCTGAGACAGCAATAGAAGCCATTTGGATAGAAAATAAATCTAATTAGATTAGATATAGTTCTTTTAGCAGCTGAGCTAGGCGTTAGCACAAGCTAAGGAATTAAAAGTCTCATCGACGATCCAGATATATACTTCTATATCATCTGATTCGTTTGGATCATACATCGTGGCGATGTGATGATCATGTAAATCGCGTCAGACGATAATTAAACAAATCCGCTGACGAAAACCTTTCCCCAGCAATTTGAGCGAACCGTACATAGTTCGGGTGTGGGACACTTGAGTGACTGGCTATGTGCCAAGTGGGAGATTGTTGGACAAAATGACCCATAGCGTCACTATTTGCACAGATCATTGTGTTGTTGTAGCAAATTAACTATGTGACAAGGAAATTGCACTCTCATCATTTGTGATTAGATCACCATAGATATATAATGAAGAGAGGTCCCTATGATTAGTTCCTGGATTGAGAATGATATGAGACAGTCAATCCCCGAAGGATTAATCATTAAATATCCCTAGCCAGAGTATTATCGAGACTGGACATCGATAATGCGGAATAGGCTAGTATTGCACTTGTGTGCGTTGTGAGGGCACAACGGCATAGTTCTCATATATATAAGTATTGGATACTTATGCAAGTGCGATATGAGGTTTTGTTTCACCGATGGTACGGGAAACAGCTTCGCTCTGGATAGACCCTTCGGAATCCCATTGGTATTATGACTATGTGTCTATGGGAGGCCGAAATCAAGGTAGGTGTGTATAGTCTTAACCTGAGACTTACATCGTTAATACTTACGATAATCGATAGACTTTGGTCTTGGTGGTACAAGGCTTTAACCGGTTCTGCGTACACCACTTCTGGGTTTATCAGAGAGTCGTAGTGTATTGGGTGTGATGTCAAGACGGAAGTATCACTTCAGTCATAGTGGAGATGATGTCACGCAGGATACGGTATTAGTGCTCTTAAGTGTTGCGCAACCATCGGGATATTATGACTAGGTCATGCATATCCGATTATAGAGACTAGTTACCAGACATCCGACATGTGCTTCGGACGGGGCAGACACTTATCCAGCCCCAGCCCTAGCACGTGACAATCCGATACTGGGCCGATATGCACAATACTACGGTATATTACGCTTGATACAAATCTATATATTCCTGTAAGAATATTTCTGGAGAATTAGGTAGGCATGGCGCTTTGCTAGAAGCCAACCTTGTCTTGTAAATCGGTATAAACGTAGTACGAGGTACTCACGTGTTCGGATAGTCCGACGACCGTATTTTCTGCCAACATCATCCTGTAAGATTCACCGATGACGTATGACTCGCACTTTAATTAATCTGGGATTAATTCGATGAGAGAGAAAATTAATCTGGGATTAATTACGGAGATATTTTATCTCGGATAAAATATCGTTAAAGAGAGAAAACGATTAATTTGGAATTAATCGGTAAATTAATATATTCGATATATTATAACGAAATTAGATTTCGACGCGGAATTGAAATTTGATTTTAATTCGGGCGAATAAATTAATTTAGAATTAATTCGTAAGCGATGTGAATAGTGATTCGCTAGGCGTGATCATTTATTTACGACGCAACGGAAAATTCGTTAATTTGGAATTAGTGAACCCGAGCCCGGGATTGTTTGCGAGCGCATTCGCATTTCGAATTCGAGTGCGGCACGCAAGTCAAATCAAGCGTCAAATCGCAAGTCACATCAAGCGTCAAATCACATGTCACTTTGAGTGATGTGACATTTGAGTGATTGATGTGAGATGAAAGGAAGCATTAAATGCTTTGCTTTTTGAAATTGAAAATGGTAAATGACTTACTTAATTTTTGGAAAACATAAATAAACTTTTTACATTTTTTTCTTTTTCTAATTCATTCTCTCTCTCTCTTTTTTAACGGTTTCTTGTGAAAACCCTTTTCCTCTCTTTTCTTCTTCTTCTCCTTCACGGTTTGGAACCGTTTTCATCTTCTCAAAATTTCTGGTTTGACCGAATAAAAGGGAAGCAAGGAAGAAGACTTAGTGCTAGCACACCATGAGTGATACAAAGGTGATAGGGAAGTGAGTTCGTGAGCTTGGAAGCTTGAAGCTTGGAGCTTCAATGGTGTCTCCCATGGCCGAACCAGTCACCACCGTGCAGCCCCAAGTCGACCACCACACGCGCAGCTCACTGCCGAGCAAGGGAGAGCAGTTTGCACTACATCTTTGTTGCATCTCTACCGATCAATGTGAGTTATTCCGCACCTCATTTGATATGTATTCAACTCGTTTATGCATGATTTATGATCCTTGGGACTTGATTGAAACTCAACAGAAGGAGGCAGTCACGTTTTGGGAATCATCCCAAAACCCTTGGCAGAGGCAAATCTTATTGAACTATCAAACAGAGAGGAACTGATCGTGCCAGGTATGTCTGAACGACTGGTAGAAATGATTAACCGTGCTGATTTTTTTATTGCTTTTCCAGGTGGCTTGGGTACATTGGAGGAAATTTTTATTGTGCTATCTTGGACGAACCTGAACATACACCAGAAATCGCTTGGACTATACAACGTTGAAGGATTTTATGATTTTCTTTGTGTGTTTCTTGATGATGCTCGGAGAAATGAGTTCGTGTCAAAACATATGAAAGAACTCCTCTATACTGCCAGAACTGCTCCAGATCTAATAGACCAACTCTTAGCCTATGATCCACAAGTTGACCATATCCTTTCAAAGATAAATTAGTCTGAGGATGATCGTGGTAAGAGGCGTCAGATTAATCTGGATCTTAACCTTTAATTCCCTGTAGAATTTTAGCTAACCATGTATTATCTTCTAAACTCTTCTTCTAGTGTTTAAGACATTGGGGACAATGTCTCATTTAGGTTTGGGGGAGGGAATTAGTTGAGCAGTACCTTGTTTTTAGTTTGTGTTATTTTTATTTTTTTCCAAATTGTTTCGAAAAATACAAAAAAACTGAAAATTTTTCAAAAAATTACAAAAATATTTTGCGTTTTTGTGTTTGTATTTTGACTAAAAAGGTTAAATTGGTAAGAGATAGCTGAGTAAGGAGTTTCCATTCCTGAGACGTATCTCAAACCTAATTCGGAACAAGTTAATTTTTTTTTATTTCCTTTTGAATTATTTAATTTGTAAATTCTCCATAAAACTGACTAAAATGGATATTCATTTGCTCAGTTGGCAGGTATTATCAACATGCATAGTAACATACGGACATGAGCTAAAATTGAAAAGTTTGTAATATTCGGTTCTCTAGTTTAATTGGAGGAAACATCTCAAAAAGTGATGGAGTAAAAAAAAACGTTCGAGATCATAGTTATTAAGTCTGTAAGGGTGTTTTAACACTTAGTGCCCTAAAACCAACTTGTTTGGGAGTCCCTGGCCTAAAGCTCGTTACATGGATCAGAGATGTTGCCGAATAAATATATTTATATATGAAGTCTGAGTAATTAAGTCCGTAGGGGCGTCTTAACACCTGGTGCCCTAAAGCCAACTGGTTTGGGAGCCCCCGGCCCAAAGCTCGTTACATAGATGGAAGATATTGTATATAAATAAAAAAAAAAATATCAAAAAAAATCAGAAAAATTATTCCATTGCTTCAAAAAGGTGTAAATTCCGATAAAACTTTAGGACACAAATATTACTCTCTTATCAACTGCACTTGTGACTGTTGTGGGTAAAAATGAGTTGATTAATATTTTGTTGGCTGTGTATATGGAGAATGGTAAAAATAATCCGACAATTTACTTATTCGGTAATTTAGAAAGAAAGAAAACAACTAGTAACTTGGAGTAGAAGTTTCACCTGATTAGTCACTAACTTCTTTATTCTCTTTTCGCTTGTCATTTTGCTTTTGTGTGCATTAGTTTCACTACCTATTTACTTTTTAAAAATGTTTGTGGGTATCATTGGTGTAAACCCTCACGAGACTACAACTCGTCCACTAGGGACACCTAGGGGTTTAAAGGCTTGTTGCATACGCTACATGCAACCGTGATCCCTACGAAAGTGGCTTAGTTAAATTTTATTTTAAAGATGTTTATGTTATTTTATTCTATGTTTTGCTCGAGGACTAGCAAAATGTTAGGTTTGGGGGTGTGATGAGTGGTATTTATATCACTATTTCCCACTCATCTAACCTAATATTTTGTATAGTTTCTCGGGTTTTGTGAACATTTTGATGTGTCTTGTGTTATTTTTGCAGATAAATAAAGTTCGGAAAGCATTGGAAGCAATTTGGGACCAAAATAGAGAAAAAATGACAAAGGGGCATTTTCATAATTTTCAGTGTCGCGACTCCAAGACCTTCAGCGTCGCTACGCCTAACGTGCACCGGACATGCTAATGTGCGCCGGATCTTGCTAACGTACGCCGAACTTGCTAATGTGTGCCCTGCCACGTGTCATAATCACAGAATATCAACTAAAATGCGCCTGATGCCACGTGTCGCAATCCTATTGGACAAACTATGCACATGCCACGTGTCGCCTCCTCATTGGACCGAATATTCGGCGAATCACATGCTGCCACATGTCAATCTCTCATTGGACTGATCCTATGCGCGTGTGTAGGCATTGCATTTTCACATGTGAAACCCGATGATGAGTCTCAGTTGGAGGCACTACCTTTTTAGCTAAAGATATTGCGGGAAACGGAGGTCGGAAGGGGAAATTCAGAATAAGTACGTCATCAGACTCATTTCGCAAGTTCACTGTCTTCGTTAGTGCTGCATTCGTTACTTCGCTCGAACGTCAGGCAAATTACGGACGTTCGTGTAGCATTCAAATGGGCGTTCGAACGGCGTCAGTATTTCTGGTTTTGCTGCTAGCCTCGCACCCCAGCCCAATTAGCCCCCCAAAGCCAATAAAACACATCCCAATTAATAAAATACATTTAAAACACATGGGAAATTAAATTAAATATTAAATAAAATAATTAAACCATTTACCAATTAAATAAAACATAAAATATAATCATACCTAATTAAGATAAATCAAATATATTATATACCAAACTAAACAAATCACATACTAAATTAAAAGGATGTCATGCCTAATTAAAATCAATCATAACAAATTAAATATTTTGTATTCCTAATCTAGCCAAGATTTGTCCCCCCTCAATCTTTTACTTTCCTTGCTCAACACCAAATCATATCTTCATTGTAATGCCAAAATCCATTCCTTGTGAGACAAGGTGAAGCCCTAGCCTTTCTCTATATAAACCACACCTCTCCAAGGCATTCACCCTCCTAGTTCACGCCCATCACAGAAATAAAAGAAGAGAAGAATTTCCAACCCCCTCTCCAAGCTCTCCATTCACGCCAATCACAAGAATAAGTGACAAAAAATATTCTTTTCATCTCCTCCATTCCATAGCCGAACACATCACCCTCCTTAACCCCTCCATAACCGAAAATAACAAGCCTTTATATCTTCCTAAAGCCACCGAAACCAGCCCTATACAGCAGCCCTCCATAACCGAAAATAAAAAGCCTTTATATCTTCCTAAAGCCACCGAAACCAGCCCTATACAGCAGCCCTCCATCACCGAAAATTACAACAAAAAACCGAACTACAGTGAACATAAAACTGCACTGTTTTACACGCCCAAACAGCAGTAATTTAACCCCTAAAATAGCAGTAAAATACACTTAAAACATTCCCTAAAAACCTTAAAGTAATAACATAAAAAACTGCATTCATAATCCTTAAAATAATCACACAAGACTGCACTAAGAACCCACACAAAAAACTCGGAACAGTCCGTTGAAACGTCAAAACAGGTGACCTGAACAGTGAGCAGCAAAACAGAGGCCGAACAGTAGCAGAACGAAGTTCGAACAGCAAGCAAAATAGCAAAGCAGTGAGCTAGGACGCTAAACCAGTGAAGCGGAGAAATTGAGGAGCTGTACCTTTCCGACGTCCGTGAAACGCAAGCCTGAAAGTTGGCAAAAAGGTTAGACCTGAGGGTATCTTTCACACTCGTTTTGTTTTTGTATTATTTATTGAATATTTCTTGCATGATTGTCATGTTGAAATGCATGTTGTGGCCCTTGAGTAGATAAATATGCATGAATTATGAGATGTTGTATGTTGTGGCTATGGAATAAAATGAGAGATGTGTCAACTCTTACGGTATATCAGATGGAAACCCGGACATAAATTTCATAGCCGATTCCGAATGGACGGTAATATGATCTGTACTCGGGATACAACTCCACGTACCGCTTGAGTAAACGGCACCCTCTTTTGTTTTGTGTTGCTTTGGTTTATTCATTTTTCGTCACTTGAATTCTACATGTTGCTTATTTATTCATGATTCAATCGAGCGCATGGGCTTAGTAAGTGGAATGAAAGATCCCCTATTGGGAGGGGTTAAAGCCCTTTACCACGATGCTTTGCCGTGCCGGTTGATGTGTGTTCGGTTGAATGCAAGATACGTTCAATCGGGCATACTAAGTTTGATATTATTATTTTTAATTCTTTGTATGCATGATTCAATCGAGTGCATGGGCTTAGTAAGTGGAATGAAAGATCCCCTATGGGGAGGGGTTAAAGCCTTTTACCACGATGCTTTGCCGTGCCGGTTGATGTATGTGTTGGATAATATGACCCATAGCGTCACTATTTGCACAGATCATTGTGTTGTTGTAGCAAATTAACTATGTAACAAGGAAATTGCACTCTCGTCATTTTGTGATTAGATCACCTTAGATATATAAATGAAGAGAGGTCCCTATGATTAGTTCCTGGATTGAGATGATATGAGACAGTATCAGTCCACGAAGGATTAATCATTAAATATCCCTAGCCGTAGTATTATCGAGACTGGACATCGATAATGCGGAATAGGCTAGTATTGCACTTGTGCGCGTTGTGAGGGCACAACAGCATAGTTCTCACATATATAAGTATTGGATACTTGTGCAAGTACGATAGGAGGTCGTGTTTCACCGATGGTACGGGAAACAGCTTCGCTCTGGATAGACCCTTCGGAATCCCATTGGTATTATGACTAGGTGTCTATGGGAGGCCGAAATCAAGGTAGGTGTGTATAGTCTTAACCTGAGACTTACATCGCTAATACTTACGACAATCGGTAAGCTTTGGTTTTGGTGGTTGGGGGATCTTAACTGGTTCTGTGTTCACCTCTTCTGGGTTTATCAGGAATCGTAGTGTATTGGATGTGATGTCAAGACGGAAGTGTCACTCCAGTCATAGTGGAGATGATGTCACGCAGGATACGGTACTAGTGCTCTTGAGTGTTGCGCAACCAATCGGGATATTGTGACCAGGTCATGTATATCCGATTATAGAGACTATGTTACCAGACATCCGACATGTGCTTCGGACGGGGCAGACACTTATCCAGCCCCAGCCCTAACACGTGACTATCCGATACTGGGCTAATATACACAATACTACGGTATACTACGCTTGATACAGATCTATATATTCCTGTAAGAATATTTCTGGAGAATTGGGTAGGCATGGCGCTTTGCTAGAAGCCAACCTTGTCTTGTAAATCGATATAAACGTAGTACGAGGTACTTACGTGTTCGGACAGTCCGACGATCGTATTTACTGCCAACATATCCGGAGATCTCATGGGTCGCTTCCTGAAGATTCACCGATGATGTATAACTCGCACTTTGATTAATCTGGGATTAATTAGAAGAGAGAAATAGAATTAATCTGGGATTAATTCGATGAGAGAGAAAATTAATCTAGGATTATTTGCGGAAATATTTTATCTGGGATAAAATATTAATTAAAGAGAGAGAACGATTAATTTGGAATTAATCGATAAAATAATATATTTGATATATTATTAGAAATTGGATTTTGACGTGGAATTAAAATTAGATTTTAATTCGGGCGAACGAATTAATTTAGAATTAATTCGTTAGCGACGTGAATAGTGATTTCGCTAGGCGTAACCATTTAATTACGACGCGACGGAAAATTCGTTAATTTGGAATTAGTGAACCCGAGAGTGATTGCGAGCGCATTCGCATTTCGAATTCGAGCGCGGCACGCGAGTCACATCAAGCGTCAAATCGTTAGTCGCGTCAATTGTCAAATCAATTGTCACTTTGAGTGATGTGACTTGACAACATGTCACTTTATTAAAGTGATGTGATGTGACTTAAAGTAAAAGTTGAAATGATGAAAGCCTTTTGCTTTTTTGACTTTTGTACTTGGTAAATGAAAAGGCTTTTGTATTTGATTTTATTTTGGAAATAAAATATAAATATAAGTAAAAACCATTTGCCTTCTCTTAATGATAATTCACGGTTTCACGTGAAAATGCTCTCCCTCCCTTTTCTTCCTCTCTACTTCACGGTTTTGGAAACCGTCTTCTTCCTCTCCTTGTTCTGTTTCTGCCGAGCAAAGTGAGAAGTAAGATAACGATTTTTGTGGCAAAAATCAAGTGCTAGCACACCTTGAGTGATACATAGGTGATAGGGAAGTGATTCTTTGAGCTTGGAAAGCTTGAAGCTTGGAGCTTCAATGGAGTCCATGCATGGCCGAAAATGGTGGAGTCCAAACCAGTCCAAACCGTGCAGCCCACTGTCAAGGAAAGCTACTGCCGAGCTCAATGGAGGATGAAAACGCAGCTTGTGTTCATTCATCAAAACCGAAATTCAATGTGAGTATATTCCGAACCTCCTTTGATGTGTTCATATGCGGTTTTTCATGCATGATTTGTTGATCTTGGGACTTGATTTAACTTCAACAGTATGTTCGGTTGAATACAAGATACGTTCAATCGAACATACTAAGTTCGATATTATTGCTTTTAATTCTTTGTGTGCATGATTCAATCGAGCGCATGGGCTTAGTAAGTAGAATGAAAGAACCCCTATGGGGAGGGGTTAAAGCCCTTTACCATGATGCTTTGCCGCGCCGGTTGATGTGTGTTCGGTTGAATGCAAGATACGTTTAATCGGACATACCGAGCTCGACATTATTGTCTTTATTCTTTGTGTTGCATGCATCAGGTATGGTTCCGTTCGAACGCGTTCTCGAACGCTACACGAACGCGAACTTTCTGTTTACCATTCGAATGCGTTCTCGAACGCTACGCGAACGCACACGCACTTTCTTAGTCTCATCATGCATCATTTCTGGTTCCGTTTGAACGCGTTCTCGAACGCTATACGAACACGAACCTTCTGTTTACCGTTCGAACGCGTTCTCGAACGCTACGCGAACGCACATGCACTTTCTTAGTCTTATCATGCATCAGGTCTGGTTCCGTTCGAACGCGTTCTCGAACGCTATACGAACGCGAACCTTCTATTTACCATTCGAATGCGTTTTCGAACGCAACGCGAACGCGCACCCACTGAACTGAGTCATTTTCATCAGATTTCATACATAGTTTTCCTAGTAGCTATCCCCACATGTATGAATGTAATGTGTTTAATGTATTACAATTCATATACCTATGTCATGATAACATTTGAGTATTATTTCTTGTGGTATATCGGATGGAAACCCAGACATAAATTCCGTAGCTGATTCCGAATGGACGGTAGTATGGTCTGTACTTGGGATACAATTCCACGTACCACTTGAATAGGTGCTCACATGTGTGCTTGTGTGGTTAGTATGTGTGCTTGTGTTTTCTTGAATATAATATGCCAATGAAATTGTATGTTTGTTGCTCCTTTGATGTACTTCCAAGCATGCAATCTTAGATGTGAAATATATGTATAAGTTTTATTTTGTACATGTGAATTTAGAAGCATGATACTCTTGGAAATAAGTGCTACTTAAGCCTGATTAAATTATTACATAAATCCTTTTCATTACAAGTGGCATGAGTAAGGAACCATTCCGAACCCAACGGTTTGAGGTCTTCCCTTGCGAGGGGTGAGTGCGGCCTTAAATCTCATTTTCCCGGTTCACATCGGGTGGCGACTCCATTATTCTCCAGTTTAGTCCTCCGTGGCTACTCCGTACTCCCGACCGGGTCGCGAGCCCGGGACAGCATGCGTCGCCCAGTTTCTGTGTTCCCACAGTCTGGCGACTCCACTGGGGATAGAGAATCGGCCCCGAATATTGTCTTGTAATGATTGGATTCAAGTTTTAATTGACCGTGTCTATAGTGGATAAAATGGGGGTTTAATCAAAGGCATTTTAAGGCTAGGTAATGGTTTGGTGTCTTCCTTCATTCACTACCTTTCTAGAAGGAAAAGCTGTGAAGGCACCTATATGGCCATCTACTCGTAGCCTATTGTGATGGACTAATTTGGAGGACTCGTTGTTTATTCCTGATACCAATCGATAAGAGCCTAAGAGGCTTGGGTATTTAAGTGAGCCTCACTCCACCTTCCCTCTGGGGAATCTACAACGGAAAATCCATTTGACAGTCCGCCACACACCATAGCTCATTGGCACGTACCTTAGTTTATAAAAAAGGGTGCACTCACTTGGTTGCTCGAACCCTTGATTGGGGAGACCTAGTTGTGGGCCATCCTTCGCCGACGAGAGCCTTTGTCTATACTCCTGCGAACCCACCCATAGACCGGATTTGCATGGTTTAAGTAACAATTATTTCCTTGAGTATGTGCTAGTGGACCATCCTCATTTGGATGCAGTTGGACCATTGTCAGAAATGCGGACTTGCTGGGCCATTTAAACTGGGGCGAGTTCGTACCTTATGACCATTGGGCCCAAAGCTTCTGAAATGTTGATGGGCCATTCCGTAGAAATTATTACTTTATGTTTGCATTATCTTTTATGCTTGTGTGTGAGGAACATCGTCGTTTGGATCCATTTGGACCATTTGTCATGAGATATGGGCTTGTTGGGCCATTTAAACTGGGACAAGAACGTATTTTATGACGGTTGGGCCAAAGGCTTCTAAGTGTTGATGGGCCACTTTGTGCTTGTGTTCGGAACGTTACCATTTGGATTTAGTCGGGCTCTTTGTCATGAGATGTGAACTCATTGGGCCATTTAAATTGGGATGAGTTCACTCCTATAGCAATTAGCCCGAAAGCTTCTAAAATGATAACAGTCCGATTTGTTTGAAAATTTTAATTTTAATTTAGTATGTTACCTGCGTCTCATGCACCTCATGCATACATATATCCTGTTAACACCCTCTATGTCTCAAAAAGACATCATAGATACCGTTTGGGTTAGAGAAGGGACAAGGCTCATTAAAAGAACAGTAACAGTCATGAGTGAATCTGGTAATGAGGTATCCCGTATGGATCAGTTAGAGAACAGTCTCGCCAAGGTCACTGAACATTTGCAAGCTTTGACTACTGCTGTGGCTGGTATGGCTGTGCCCCATGCTGGGGAAATTTATGAGAATGTGAGGCGTGAGGAGCCTCCGAATGGATTGGGGGATGATATCCCCACTTTTGATGATCATATGGCAGAGTATGCAACAGACAGAGTATCTGGGTCTCAGGCAGAGTTACAGAAACTTCGGGATCAGGTTGAGTCGGTTACCCGCAAGATGAGGGGTAAGAATGAGGATCTGCTGGATTATGACACACTGACTTTCGAGGAACAGTTGCCAGCACAGTTCAAGATGCCTGATATGGCTAAGTTTAATGGGAATGGGGATCCAAGGGTGCATCTCCGACAGTTTGTATCAGTCATGAGTTCAGTTGGCCTGTCTCAGCGCCAAGTGCAGAAAATGTTTGGAATGTCGCTCGAGGGAGCTCCCGTGGTGTGGTACCACAGTTTGGAGAAGAAAGTGAAGAAGATTGGAGGGAGTTGGCGGATGCCTTCCTGAAGCAGTATGTCACTGACCTAGAGATCGATCTGTCACTCCGTGATCTGGAGAATGTTAGGCAGAAAGCGGAGGAAAGTTTTAAGGAGTATGTGGACAGGTGGGGGGGTCAGTTGTTGAAGATGCAGACTAGGCCCTCGGAGAAGGACCAGATTAAAATGATTATCAAGGGCACCAGACCCTCTATTTATAGCAAGTTGAGGAGGATGACCTCCATGATTACAGACTTTCGGCAGTTGAGGGAGACTGTCATGAACATTGAAGATGAAGAGGTGGAAAACAGAAAATTCTATGGTCTGAACATGAGGCCCATTAGGGGAACATCGGGAACAAAGCCCGTTTCTGCTGAGATTGCCGCTATCCGGAACAAGCAGTTTTCCAACTTGGGAAGGCCCCTGTCTAAGGTGCTAGAGAAATTGAAGAGGCAAGGGCTCTTAAAACCCTTGGAAGCCAAACCATTACCCAATCCCCTACCATCACATTATAACCTAAGCCTTTACTGTCACTTTCACCAACAAAAGGGCCATGACACCGACAACTGCGCCCGACTCCACCATGAAATCCAAGACCTGATAGACTCCAAGAAAATACCTAACCCAGAAATAGAACATCCCGACACACACAGAAACCCCTTACCCAACTACCGTGCCGTACCACCACCAGCCTATATGATCAATTCTGGCCTCCCAGAAGACCTTGTCCTAAAATCGTTTCACCCTCAAGCCTTTTGCCTGGGAATCTGGGATAGTACTAGTGAAGATGACTGAGCTGAGCAGAAAAAAACTTTTGGCTTGATTTCTCTAGCAGTGATGAGGAAGAAGTAAGGGGAATGACGCGCAGCGGTCGTTTTTACAATGATGTGTCAGAGAAAAGGGTAAGGAGTTTTGACGGATGGTAGAGAAGTGGTTGAGACTGCAGAAAATACTGAGGGGGATATAGTGCTGAGGCAATTGAGGAAGACTAGAGCACATGTGAGTATCTGGGAACTGTTATGTGCATCTCGGGAGCATAGACAGGCTATGGTTGAGGCCTTGAGCAAGATTGTGGTACCGGAAGATGCCAACCCTGCAATGTTTGTTGGGTCGGTTCAAAAAGAAGCTTTGCAGATATCGTTTTCTGAGGATGAACTCCCGGCGGAGGGGAGAAATCATAACAGGCCCCTATTTATCAGAGCCGAGGTAAGGGGCAAGATAACTTCATGTGTAATGGTGGATGACGGTTCATCCATCAATGTGTGCCCGCTGAAAATTCTGGCGAGATTGGGTATGAAAGCAACGAACTTTGACCCCTCCAGTATGACTATTATGCTTATGATGACAGTAAAAGGGGAGTCGAGGGTACCTTTGTGGCTATGGTCAAGGTAGGACCGATTGAAGATGAGGTTGAGTTCACAGTACTGGACATCCCGGCTACTTTTGCCTTGTTGTTGGGAAGGCCTTTGTTTTCACAAACTTGGGGGCGTGCCTTCCACTTTACATCAGATGATCAAGTTCCCGTATGAGGGAGAAGAAGTGTTACCATCCGGGCTGAGTTAGATAATGCCGTGGCTGCCTTGGAGATACAACATTTCACGAGGTTTCAGGTGTCAGCTACTTTTGAGGAGTGGGTGGATCCTAGGGTGGCTAGGATTATGGAGAAAATGAAGTTTGAGCCGGGTAAAGGTCCAAAATTACCAGATTTCAGAGGACAGACTACTCGGAAGGGTTTGGGGTACAAGTCTGAGGAAGAAAAGCCAAAGGTCAAGAAAAAGGGCCTGAAACTGATGGAGTGTTTTGTGAAAGCTCAGGATATCAATGGGAGCCTGAACCTGTGGAAGTTAATGGGATTGTGGTACCTGGGTTTGAGATCTTCCAAGATATGTTGGGTAAGAAGGTGATAGTTGAAGAAATTGTGGAGAAAGAAGAAGAGAATTGGGAGGATGAACTGATGAATTTGGAGAGCCTGACTCTGGGAGAGGACGAAAAGCCTGAGGAAGATCTGATTGTAGAGGAAGAAGTGTCTATAGATGATGAAGACATTTACCTTCCTGATTGTTTGAATGTACTTCCGCATTATCCAATAATAAACATCTCTTTTGCTTACTTTTGCCTGAGTCATTTCCATTTACACTGCACGAATCAAGCATATTTGACATCAGTTCAGCCAGAACTATTGCATTTAACTTGGGTACACATGAGAACCCCAAGGAAATTCTGATTGCAAGTGAAGTAACCTCTCCGAAGAGAGGGAAAAACTAGAAGAAATGTTGGTCAGATATGCCAAGTGTTTTGTTTGTCCTATGAGGACATGCCTGGGGTAGACGGAAACATTGCCCAGCACACAATACCAACTTATCCAAATATGAGGCCAGTAAAATAGAAACTCCGACGGATGAGACCAGAATGGGCTGAGAAAGTTAGAGAGGAAGTTAAGAAACAGATAGATGTGGGGTTCTTGGAAGTAGTAAAATATCCCGAGTGGTTGGCTAATATAGTACCGGTGCCGAAGAAAGATGGGAAGGTCAGAATGTGTGTGGACTATAGAGATCTCACAAGGCTTGTCCGAAAGATGACTTTCCTCTGCCGCATATAGATGTTCTCTGTTGATAGTGCGGCTTTATCTGCTATGTATTCATTTGCAGATGGATTTTCAGGTTACAATCAGGTTCTCATGGCTGAGGAAGACAAACATAAGACTACATTTGTTACTGAGTGGGGTACTTATTGTTACAAGGTTATGCCGTTTTGGCTTAAGAATGCGGGGGCTACTTATCAACGGATGGCCACTACACTTTTCCACGACTTGATGCACAAAGAGATTGAGGTGTATGTAGATGACATGATGGTGAAATCAGAGATAAGAGTTGGGCATA
Organism: Zanthoxylum bungeanum; assembly: GCA_019454045.1. NCBI lineage: Eukaryota > Viridiplantae > Streptophyta > Magnoliopsida > Sapindales > Rutaceae > Zanthoxylum > Zanthoxylum bungeanum. Next base: position 15,518 of record SKCR01014568.1, read on the forward strand.
TTGAAGCACTGGATAGGTTCCTTCAGAGAGTTGACAGATACAACCTGCGGCTTAATCCCAAGAAATGTGTGTTTGGGGTGACATCAGGGAAATTGCTTGGTCATACAGTGGGAATGGGCGGAATAGAGGTAGATTCTGAGAAGATCAAGGCAATCATAGAAATGCCTGCACCGAAGACAGAAAAAGAAGTCAGAGCATTCTTGGGAAAGATTCAGTACATCAGTCAGTTCATCGCCAAGTTGACATCAGTATGTGGGCCTATCTTCAAACTGTTGAGAAAAGATCAGCCAGTGAGATGGAATGAACAATGTCAGACAGCCTTCGACAAAATCAGAGAGTACTTGGTAAAGCCTCCTGTATTGAAACCTCCGAGACCGGGAAGACCTTCGATATTGTATTTGGCTATAGAATCAGAAGCACTGGGGGCAATGATGGTACATGCAGATGAGACAGGGGTAGAGCATGCACTTTACTATCTGAGTAAGAAGATGCTCCCGTATGAGGCTCGATATCAAAGGTCATTACTCGTAGCTTACTGTGATGGACTAATTTGGAGGACTCATTGTTTATTCCTGTCACCAAGCGATAAGAGCCTAAGAGGCTTGGGTATTTAAGAGAGTTCGCTCCACCCTCCCTCTGGGGAATCTACAACAGGAAATCCATTTGATAGTCAGTCACGCACCATAACTCGTTGGCACGTACCACAAGGTATAAAAATGGTGCGCTCACTTGGTCGCTTGAACCCTTGAGTAGAGAGACCTAGTTGTGGGCAATCCTTCGTCAATGAGAGCCTTTGTCTACACTCTCGCAAAGCCACATGTAGACCATAGTTGTATGACCAATAGAGAATATTTCCTTGTGCTTATGCTTAGAACCATCATCATTTGGATTCAGTTGGACTTCTTGTCAGAAATGCGAACTTGTTGGCCATTTAAACTGGGATGAGTTTGTATCTTATGACAATTGGGCTAAAAGTCTCTAAAATGCCGATGGGCCACTATGTTGAAATTGTTTCTTTATGCTTATGCTTAGGACCATCATCATTTGGATTCAGTTAGACTTCTTGTTAGAAATGCGAACTTGTTGGGCCATTTAAACTGGGATGAGTTCGTATCTTATGAAAATTGGGCTAAAAGTTTCTAAAATGCCGATGGGACATCCCGTGTTTGGGTCCCTTATCATTTGAAGTTGTTTAGCCATGTTATCGTAAAGTTGTAAACCTGTTGGCCTTTTCAACTGGGACAAGTTTGTACCTTGCAATAATGTGATTGAAGCTTTAAAATGACAAGAGGTCGACTTATATATTCCATGCATTGCACGCATACATACTGACTGAGAATTTTAAAAGACACCATAGATTCTCGTTGGGTTAGGAAAGAGGGAAGACTTATCAAAAGGCCAGTAGCAAACATGTGTGAATCAGAGAACGAGGTATCCCGTATGGATCAGTTAGAGATCAATCTCACCAAGGTTACTGAACAGTTGCAAGCCTTGACTGCCGCTATGGTCAATATGGCTATGCCCCGTGCTGGGGTAAACTCTGAGAATGAGGGGCGTGAAGACCCTCTGACTAGATTGAATGATGATATCCCAGGTTTTGATGATGATATGGATGAATATGTTGTGGGGAAAATGGCAGGGTCTCAAACTGAACTACTGAAACTCCGAGATCAGGTAGAGTCGATTACCTAAAAGATGAGTGGAAAGCACGAATATATGTTGGATTATGAGGCAATGACGTTTGAGGAACATTTGCCAGCTTAGTTTAAAATGCCGGATATAGCCAAGTTTAATGTGAACGGGGACCCAAGGGTCCATCTCCGGCATTATGTTTCAGTTGTGAGTTCAGTGGGTCTATCCAAGCGTCAGGTTCGGAAAATGTTTGAAATGTGACTCGAGGGGGCACCCGTGGTATGATATCACAGCCTGGAGAGGAAGATAAAAGAGGATTGGAGGGAATTGGCAGAGGCCTTCTTGAGACAGTATGTTACAGATCTTGAGATTGACTTGTCACTCCGGGACTTAGAAAATACCAAGCAGAAGCCAGAAGAAAGCTTCAAAGAATATATAGACCGTTGGAGGAGCCAGCTCTTGAAAATGCAGACTCGGCCTTCAGAGAAGGACCAGATAAAGATGATTATCAATGGTACTAAGCCCTCGATTTATGGAAAGCTGAGGAGAATGACTTCCATGATTATTAATTTCCGACAGTTGAGGGAAACTGTCATGGATATTGAGGAAGAAGAGGCTGAGAACAAAAATTTTTATAGCCTGAATAGGAGGCCCATTGGGGGACCATCAGGTACCAAGCCTATTACTTCTGAGATTGCTACTATCCGGAACCGGCGTTTCTCTAACCTGGGTAGACCATTGTCTAAGGTATTGGAGAAGTTAATGAGACATGGACTTCTGAAACCTCTAGAGACCAAACCATTTCCACCACCCACCACCACCGCATCTCAACCTGAACCACTATTTCCATTTCATCAACAGAAGGGCCATGACACTGACAATTGTGCCCGCCTCCGCCATGAAATCCAGGACCCTATAGACTCCCGAAAAAAACAAGACCCTAAAAAAGAACAGCCTAACACACACAAAAACCCCTGCCAAATTACCACTTTGTCCCACCACCAACCTATATGATAAACTCTGGCCTACCCGAAAGCCTTGTCCTCAAATCCTTTGACCACCAAGCCTTTTGCCTGGGAATTTGGGATAGCAGCAGCAAGGATGAAACAGAACAGGAGATGAATTTCTGGGAAGATTTCTCTAGTAGTGATGAAAAGGTGGTAAGAGGAATGACACGCAGTGGGCATTTCTACAGTGATACGGCTAAGAAGGGTAAAAAGAAATGTTGACAGAAGGGAGAGAAGTGGCAGAAAATGGGGACAATACTGAAGGGGATACATTGCTAGGCCAGTTGAAGAAGACACAGGCAGAGGTCAGCATCTGGGAATTGTTGTGTTCGTCACAGGAGCACATGCGTGCTACGGTTGAAGCCTTGAGCAAAATAATAGTACCAGAGGGTGTTAATCCTGCAATATTTGTAGGGTCAGTACATGAGGAAACCTTGCAGGCAATAACATTTTCTGAGGAAGAACTCCCGGCAGAGGGAAGAAATCACAACAAGCCACTATTTATCAGGGCTAAAGTGAGGGGAAAGAAGACATCTTGTGTAATGATATATGATGGCTCATCTATCAATGTTTGCCTATAAAGATTTTGGCACGGTTGGGAATAAAGGCAACGGATCTGGATCCCTCCAATATGACTATCAAAGCTTATAATGATAGCAAGCGAGGAGTTGAAGGTACCTTTGCCGCCAATAGTCAAGGTTGGCCCGATTAAGGATGAGGTTGAGTTCACAGTGCTGGATATCCCGACACTTTTGCTTTGTTATTTGGAAGGTCATGGTTCCACAAGCTTGGGGGGTGCCCTCCACTCTGTATCAGGTTATTAAGTTTCCATACGGGGGAGAGATTGTCACCATCCGAGCTGAGGTAGACAGTGCTGTGGCCATTTTGGAAATACAACCTTTCACAAGGTTCCAAGTGTCGGCAAATTTTGAGGAGTGGGTGGATCCTAAGGTGGCTAGGATCGTGGAGAAGATGAAGTTCGAGCCGGGTAAAGGTTCAACAATGACAAACTTTAAGGGGTAGACTACCCGGAGAGGTTGGGATACATGTCTGATGAGGATAAGCCGAAAGCCAATAAGGAAGGGTTGAAGCTGATGGAATGCTTTGTGAAGGCAACGGGATATCAGGGAGAACCTGAACTAGTAGAAGTCAATGGGATTGTGGTGCCTGGGTTTGAGATCTTTCAGGAGGTGATAAGTGAGAAGTCACTGGCATCAGAAATTCCGAAGAAGGAAGAAGAGAAATGGGAAGAAGAGCTGATGAAGTTGGAGAGCCTGACCCTCGAGCAAAAGGAGGAAGACCCAGCTGTGGGAGATGAAGCATATGTGGAGGATGAAGATGTTTATCTCTCTGATTTATTTGAATGTATTCATGCATCTGCTAGCAATAAAGACAATCATTTTGCTTACTCGTCTCTAGTCTCTCCCTTTCAATTTGCACGACTTGAGTATATTTGATATCAGCTCCACAAAAACAAATGCATTTAACCTTGGTACACCTGAGAGCCCTAGAGAAATTCTAATTGCAAGTGAGGTTACCTCTGAAGAGCCGGAAAATTAGAAGAAATATTAGCCAAATATGCCAAGGTGTTTGCTTGGTCCTATGAGGACATGCCTGGAGTAGACAGAAGCATCGCCCAGCATAAAATACCAACTTATCCAAATATGAAGCCAGTGAAACAGAAACTTTGACGGATGAGACCTGAGTGGGCCGAGAAAGTCAGAGAGGAAGTCAAGAAACAGATAGATGTGAGGTTCTTGGAAGTGGTAAAGTATCTTGAGTGGTTGGAAAATATTGTGCCGGTGCCGAAGAAAGACGGGAAGGTCATAATGTGTGTGGATTACATAGATTTTAACAAGGCTTACCCAAAAGATGATTTTCCTCTACCTCATATAGATGTGCTTGTTGACAGTGCGACTTTATCTGCCATGTATTCATTTGCAGATGGGTTTTCAGGATACAATCAGGTTCTCATGGCAGAAGAAGACAAACATAAGACTTCACTTGTCACCGAGTGGAGCACATATTGTTACATGGTAATGCCGTTTGGGCTCAAGAATGCAAGAGCTACTTATCAGCGGATGGCCATTGCACTATTCCACGACTTAATGCACAAAGAGATTGAAGTATATGTGGATGATATGATGGTGAAATCAGAGACAAAATTGGGCATATAGAAGCACTGAAGAAGTTCCTTCAAAGAGTTGACAAATACAACTTGCGGCTGAATCCCAAGAAATGTGTGTTTGGGGTAACATCAGGAAAGTTGCTGGGACATATAGTGGGAATGGGAGAAATAGAGGTAGACTCTGAGAAAATCAAAGCAATCACTGAAATGCCCGCACCAAAGACTGAGAAAGAAGTTAGAGCATTCCTCGGGAAAATTCAGTATATCAGTCGGTTCATCGCCAAGTTGACATCAGTATATGAGCCTATCTTCAAACTGCTGAGAAAAGACCAGCCAGTGAAATGGAATGAGCAATGTCAAGCAGCATTCGACAAGATTAGAGAATACTTGGTAAAGCCTCATGTATTGAAACCTTCGAGACCTGGCAGACCCTTGATATTGTATTTGGCCATAGAATCAGAAGCATTGAGGGCAATGATGATACAAGAAGATGAGACAGGGGTAGAGCATGTAGTCTACTATCTCAGTAAGAAGATGCTTCCGTACGAAGCCCGTTATCAAGAGGTAGAGAAGATCTGTTTGGCAGTGGTATGGGCGTCCAGAAAACTGTGGCATTATTTCCAATCTTACAAGATCCAGGTGGCTAAAGAAAATCCCTGAAGTATCTACATCTAGTGCCTTTGCTAGTGGGGAAGTTGGGAAGATGGTTAGTGTTGCTGACAGAGTTTGACGTTGAGTATCTCACCTCCAAAGTAATCAAAGGGCGAGCCGTAGCAGAGTTCCTGGCATTGCAACCTATTTAAGGGGATCAGTACAAGTTTGAATTCCCAGATGAAGAGATCCAAGAATAACAGTTCAAGGATGGAAGATGTATTTCGACGGCACAATGAATTACAAAGGAGCTGGAATTGGGATCGTGATAGTGACCCCCGAGGGAGAAACCTTGCCTATGGCCAAGAGGTTGACGTTCAGAGTAACTAAAAACATGGCCGAGTATGAAGCATGTGCTTTTGGATTGACTGCATTGATAGCCTTGAAGACTGAGAGCGTGAGGTCTACGGAGATTCGATGTTGGTAGTTCGATAGATGCAGGGATAATGGGAATTGAAGGAAGAACAGTTGAAACCTTACATTTTTCACCTCAGAAAGTTGGCACAGGCTATCCCCGATTGTAAGTTTCAACACTTGCCGCGAGAAGAGAATCAGATGGTAGACGCATTAGCTACACTTGCAGCGACTAGGGAAAATCCAGAGAAGTTAGTGATGAAACCACTGTTACTGACAACAGCAAGCAGACCCGTTTATGAGATAGAAAGAGTTCTGGAAGTGGAGGTCGACAACGGAAAACCTTGGTACCATGATATTCAGCAATACCTGGAACTCAGAGAACTCCCAGAAGAAGCAAGCAGAAAAGACATGATAGCTATTCAGAAGTTGGCTTCTCAGTATGTGGTTTTGAAAGGAGAATTGTACAAGAGACAACAAATGGCGTTCATCTGAAGTGTTTGAGAAAAGAAGAAGCTCAGAAGACAATGGAAGAAGTACATGCCGGGGTATGTGGACCGCACATGAATTGGTTGAACTTGTCTCGCAAGATTTTAACACAAGGCTTCTACTGGTTGACCATGGAGACAGACTGTGCAAAGCTGGTAAAATATTGTCATGATTGTCAAGCACACGGTAATTTAACCATCTGCCTCACACAGAGTTACATGGGCTATCAGAGCCATGGCCTTTCTCAGCATGGGGAATTGATATGATCGGGGAGATTCGACCAAATGCATCGAATGTACATCGTTTCATAGTAGTGGCAGCGGATTACTACTCAAAATGGGTGGAAGCCGAGTCATTTCGTAACGTCACAGCAAAGCAGATGGCGAAGTTCATAGCTCGAAACATCATATATTGATATGGGATGCCGCATCATGCTGTGATAGATAACAGAGTTCAGTTTCAAGGGGAAATGACTACATTTTTGTATATAAGTCTCGATGATGAGTATCGTACGGAGGCACTACTCTTTAGGTTGCGGTAGTCGCGGTAAACGAATATCGGAAGGGGAAATTCAGCATAAGTATGTCAACAGATTCAATTCACATGTTCACTGCTTTCGTTCGTGCTGCATTTTTGAACACGTTCGAACGTCAAGCAGATTGCGGGCGTTCGTGTAGCGTTCGAATCGGCATTCGAACGGTGTCGGTACTTCTGGTTTTGTTGCTAGCCTCACGCCTAAGCCCAATTAGCCCACCAAAACCCACCCAAAAATAATTAAAACATTTAAAAAACACATGCCAAATTAAAATAATATCCTTCATAAATTAAATAAATCACAATCCAATCTAAATAATTCACATACCTAAATAAAACAAATCAAATATATCATCTTCCCAATCAAGCCCAATCATATCCCTAATTAAATAGACATTTTCCTTGTGATATACTAATTAGGAGATATCACCATTGATTGCATGATTCCCTTTCCTATTCACACAAGAGGAATCCTAGTCTGTGCCTATAAAAGAAGAAAAAGCCCAACCTTTGCTTCCCCTAACAGACACGCCCAAGCAAAAAAAAAAAGCAGAAGCAAGCAAATAATTTTCCCTTCTATTATACTCCACCATCATGGAAACACTCACCAAATAACCCATCCATTGCCGCATCACACAACCCTCAAAACACCTTCACATTGCCGCACCACAACCCTCACATTAACCGCACTGTCTATCACCGAGAATAACTCCCTGAACTGTACTGCAGTCACCAAAAATACACACTCAAACAGCAGCCCAAACAGCGAAACAGCGAAAGGAAATGTTGAACCAGTGAATCGGAGGAATTGAGGAGCATCAACCCTTCTGACAACCGCATACCGCACTTCCGAGAGATGATTTAAGAGGTTAGACCTGAGGGCACCTTTTTTATTTATTATCCTTTATTTTCATTTATTTTAGTACTTTAGTTCATATGAGTGTTGTGGATTGGTGCATGATGTGATTTCCGGATGAATGAAATATGTGTTCTCTCTTGTGGTATATCGGATGGAAACCCGGACGTAAATTTCATAGCCGAATCCGAATGGGCGGTATTGCGGTTTGTACTCAAGATACAATGCCACGTACCACTTGAGAGATTCACATGTTTCATTTCATCCAACCTTGCGTTTTAAGCATGATTTAGTTGTTAGTATGTCATTACTTTCTGCATGTTACTTATTTATGCATGGTAATGTAATGCGCATGGGCTAGGTAAGGTGGATTAAAGGTCCTCCATTTTGAGGGATGAAAAGCCAAAGGGCTACCTTTGCCATGATGCTTTGCCGCGCCGGATGAAGTATGTTTGATTGAATATGAGATATATTTAATCGGATATACGTAATTCCACATTATTGTCTCATTCATTTGTATGGATTGTAATATAATGCGGATGGGCTAACTAGGGTGGATTAAAGGTCCTCTATTCGAGGGAAATGCCTGAAGGCTACCTTTACCACGATGTTTTGCCGCGCCTTTTATTATGTAATTTACCCTTTGTATATCAATTATTTATTTACGCATGCATTGAATTCTAGTGCGCATGGGCTAACTAGGGTGGATTAAAGGTCCTATATTCGAGGGAAATGCCTAAAGGCTACTGTAGGACACAGAAATCAGCAACGCTGTTCTAGGCTCGCGGCCTAGTTGGGAGTATGGAGTCGCCACCCGGTGTGAACCGGGAAAATAAGATTTAAGGCCGCACTCACCCCTCGCAAGGGAAGACCTCAAACCGTTGGGTTCAGAATGGTCCCTTACTTATGTCACTTGTGATGATATGCTTTGTGCAATGAATTAACTGAGTCTACACAATATATATGCTCAAGGATAACCTAGATCTAATACGCATTCATCAAAATAACTCATAATCTAAGTTTGCATGCTCGAAAATAAGTCTTTAAATGACAAACACGCAATATCACACAATGAGCACATTGAGCCATTAAACCAAAATAAACAAATAACTATTTAAACATAATCATAAACTACACAAAATATCATGCCTAAAAATAACGTAATCATGCTTTGAAAATAAATAACAAACTAAGCTAAATCATACTTTAATAACAAATAAATAACCTACGAACTACAACATGCTCAAACACAAGTTTGGATGAGACGAAATATGTGTCTCTTAAGTAGTACGTGGCGTTGTATCCCGAGTACAAACCGCACTACTGTCCATTCGGATTCGGCTACGGAATTTAAGTCTGAGTTTCCATCCTATATACCACAAAAGGGAACACATATTCCGCTCATCCAACAATCACATCATGCTTCAAACGACTCTCATGCAATATAAAATATTAAAATAATTAAAGATAAACGAAAGATGATAAATAAAAAATGGTGCCCTCATGTCTAACCTTTTATGTCGCTTTCGAAAGCACGTTACACGGCCGTCGGAAGGGTGAATGCTCCGCAACTTTTCAGGTTCACTGGTTCGATGTTATTACTCACTGTTTCGCTGCTCAAGCTACTGTTTTCACTCCGTTTCACTGTTATTTTGTTGCTGTTTTTCGGTCACTGTTTTGCGGTAATTTAGGGGACTGTTTTGGCGTGTTTGGAGGGGTATTGGGCTTCTGTTTTATACGATTTTGAGGGGGGATTGTGAGCAATTTGTTGTGCAGTTTCAGGGTGTTTTTTGGACAGTTTTAAGGGCCATTTCTGCGGCAATTTGCTGGCAGTGTAGTAAGGGTATTTGTAGAAGTGAGGGGGGCTAGTTTCAGGACAGATTTAGGCGTATATGGGCTGGTTTGTGTGGCTATTTTTAGGGACAATTGTTAGGGGTTGAGTGGACTGTGAGGGGATTTTTGCGTTGAAGGTTGCAGAGGGGTTGAGGACGTATTGTTAAGCGATGGGCTGATGAAGTGAAGGGCTAGGGTGGAGGCGTTAGTGGGGCTTTATGTGTGAAGGTTTGTGGCTAGGTGTGAGTTACTTGGTCTGTGTGTGCAATTCATGAAAGCGTGAAGACGTGATGGATGTGTGTTCATTTTTGTGCGTGGCTGTGTATGTGTGCGTGAAACTAGGCGTGATGGGCTGATGAGGGCTAGGTGTGTGAGCGTGTGTGCAAGGGGCACGTGGCTTATGGCAGTGTGGTTGTGACGTGCATGGGGCATGTGACTTATGGCAGTGTGGTTGCAAGTGTAAGGGGCATGGTTTTGTCGATTGTGAGGGGTTGTGATTTGCTGGTCAGAGTGGTTAGCGAGAGAAAAGTTACTTGGTTCATGAGTGGCTGGTGTTTGCTGTGCGTGTGAAGATTGTGAGATTTGAGAGTGGTGTGGCAACGTGCGTTAACTGGGTAGTATGTGAGGTGTCTTTGTTTGTTTGTGGAATCGGTGAAGGGATTTGTTATTGTCGGTGAGGGTGAATGGGCAGTGTCTGGTCGTGAATGAAGTTGGGAGCTGCTGAGGGTTGGGAGATGAGAGACAAGGGTTTTTAGAGTTTATTTGCTATCAACGCCATGGGGTTTTAGTGAAGGGCTCGATCAGGGAGAGAGATGGTGGTGTGAATGAGGTGATGAGAGAGATGAGTTAGGTTTTAGGGTTTGTGATGCTGTCCAAGCGAGAGAGAGAGTGCTCTTTTGTTTAGGGTTTTCTTCTTTTGTTTTCCTCTTTTTTTGTCTTGGCCGTAAGTGGAGTTGTTGGAGAGGGATAGAGATGCCGATAAGGGTTTTATTTTTTTATAGAGAGAGGGTAGGGGAATTAGGGTTTGCATGGGTTTTGAAAAGGAAAGAAATCAAGTATTTTAAGTGTGTATTTAATTTGATTATTTAATTTAGGAACGTGATTTAATTAGATTTTAATTTAATTTAATTTTAATTAGTTTTAATTTAATTTAATTTGTGACATGTTTTAATTATTTTTTGGATTGGGCTTGGGTGATATTGGTTTGGTGTGTGTCTTATGGGGTTTGGGTTAAGGTTGTCTTTTAAAACGGAGGTCAAACAAGCGAACCCGAAGCTACTCCAGCGAATTAAATCCAACAATGTGTCAATTCTTGACTATTCCCTTCCGACGTCCGTTTCCTGCGGCTTTAACAACTAAAGAGGTAGTGTCTCTATACGAGACTCATCATCGAGACTTACATGTAAAAATGCAGTGCCTACAGTTGCCCCCACTTTGATGGGACTTGTGCAGTGTGTGACAATGACAATCTTATCAAAGTTATGCATGCATTTTTACTTACCTGGCTCGCCAGCTGTTGCTTAACTTATTTGTTTTCCTAAGATGCTTTGACCTTTGGGCTTTGTTCCCGAACTGCATTGGGAGAGAGCTTTATTCCCCTCGGCTTTATTCCCGAGCTGTTTTGAAAGTGGGCTTTATTCCTCTAGGCTTTGTTCCCGAATCGTGTAGAGATATGGCTTTATTCCTCTGGGCCTTGTTCCCGAACTACTTTGAAAATGGGCTTTATTCCCCTAGGCTTTATTCCCGAGCTGTGTTAAGATAGGAATTTATTCCCCTGGGCTTTATTCCCGAGTTGTTTTGAAAGTGGGCTTTATTCCCCTAGGCTTTGTTCCCGAACTGTGTAAAGATAAGGCTTTATTCCTCTGGGCCTTGTTTCCGAACTGTGTTAAGATAGGGCTTTATTCCCCTGGGCTTTATTCCCGAGCTGTGTTAAGATAGGGTTTTATTCCCGAGCTGTTTTGAGAGTGGGCTTTATTCCCATAGGCTTTGTTCCCGAACTGTGTAAAGATAGGGTTTTATTCCTCTGGGCCTTGTTCCTGAATTATGTTGACTGTGGGCCTTGTTCCCGAACTTTGTTGAATGTGGGCTTTAGTCCCGAACTGTATTGAATGTGGGCTTTATTCCCCTGGGCCTTGTTCCCAAACTGTTTTAAGATAGGGCGTTATTCCCCTGGGCCTTGTTCCCGAACTGATACTGATGTGGGCCTCGCCCCTAAACTGACACTGATGTGGGCCTCGCCCCAAACTGATACTGACGTGGGCCTCGCCCCCAAGCTGACACTGATGTGGGCCTCGCCCCTAAACTGACTATGATGTGGGCCTCGCCCCCCAAACTCATACAGCTATGGGCCTCGCCCCCAAACTGATGTGGATGTGGGCCTCGGCCTTGTGACTCATCCACAAACTGATGCTGATGCGGGCCTCGACCCCCAAACAGATAGGGCCTCGCCCCAAACTGATATTGATGCGGGCCTCGCCCCCAGACTGATACTGATATTGGCCTCGCCCTAAACTAATACTGATTTGGGCCTCAACCCCATACTGATATTGATATGGGCCTCGCCCCAAACTGATACTGCTATGGGCCTCGCCCCCAGACTGATACTGATATGGGCCTCGCCCCAAACTGATACTGATGCGGGCCTCGCCCCAAACTGATACTGCTGCGGGCCTCGCCCTAAACTAATACTGATGCAGGTCTCAACCCTAGACTGATACTGATATGGGCCTCGTCCTCAGACTGATACTGATATGGGCCTCGCCCCAAACTGATACTGATTCGGGCCTCACCCCAAACTGATACTGATATGGGCCCTGCCCCAAACTGATACTGATGCGGGCCTCAACCCCAGACTGATACTGATATGGGCCTCGCCCCAAACTGATATTGATATGGGGCTCGCCCCTAGACTGATACTGATATGGGCGCCCCCAAACTGATACTGACGGGGGCGACTGTAGGCACATCATTTTTCACTTTCTCATTTTTTATTCATTGAAACCTGTGAATACAAAACAAAACACAAAAAGAATGCAAGTGTGTTACGTGTATGCATGCATGTATGAATTAATTTCCTATTCCGTTGGGTTAGGTCTTCCGCCAGTTCTCCAGGTGATTGCTCAGTCTTCTCTCTAGTCTCATGGCTCAAGATCTCATTACGTCCCTTATTCGTGAGGTGGTAGACTGGTCACCCCCAGACTTGATTTAGCTTTCTGCCTTTCGCTGTTTGCACTAGGTGAAGGTGGACCATGTGATGTGGCATTCCATATCATCATACTATATCACATGCTACAAAATAGTCCCAATAGTTACACATATCATTGTCCTCAAAGATTGCTCAGTAATGAAACCAGAGAACTTTCAAAACACCCAATGCAACTCAAATCCAAGCCTTGAATAAATGATCTAAGTCAGACTCAAAGTGTGTGTGTGTGTGCAAAGGTTCTTTCACAGCGTAATCCTTAGGTAAGCTAACTCGATGATTTCATTTCAAAAATCGGGATCGATGGGTCAATTCAACCTTGATGTCTCAGTTATGCTCTGTAATTGCTTTTTCGTGCTCAACGTGGTATGGTTTTATCTTTCTTTTCCTTTGTCTCTCTTTTTTTCTTTTCATTTTGAACATCATTTTTTTTCAACACACCCACCCTTTAAGGTAGCATTTCTCCTCATGGTGGTCCTAATACTCGCCCATGGGTAGCTTCATGCTTATCGGTTATAGGCGGTTTATTTCTTTTCTTTATAGACTTTTTTTTTCAACCATACCACACATCATAACACAAGCAAGTCAGGATAGACATCTAAGAAAACAGTCATTCATCGACCCGCAATTTCTTCAACTAGTCCCCTTGCCAACTACTCAGGTTTTCACCGCTAAGAACCTATAGTGAAGTGCTTACGAGTCTAGCATAGATCAACAATTCAAAGCATCAGATAAAAGCACATCAAGAGTTTATCGTTTCTAAGATTTCATCTTAAAGCAAACGATTTCATCATCGGACTTATGCCTAACTATTAAGGACTAAACAACCTTTTTTTTTTCTTCTTTTTTTCTTTTCTATTTCTTTTCTCTCTTATTTTTTTCTCTTTTTTTTGAAGGCCCCCCCAATGGTCTTTCTATCCTTGCCGTAAGGTTTTTTGTTTCTCGATTTCCTTTTCCCCGATATCCATGTTTGCTAAACTCCTATTGACAAACTTTTTTTTTTCTTCTCTAACCTAATGGATATCTATGATGGCTTTTAAGACACGGGGTTAACATGATTCGTGTTTGCATGAGATGAATGAGATTCGTGCAATGTATGTAATATAAGCCCATTTAAAATTTTTTACACTAGTTGGCCCATTATCATGTTAAAGTATTCAATCATACTATTGCGCGGTGCAAACTTATCCCAGTTGAAAAGGCCCAACAGGTTTACACTTTGTGATAACATGGCTAAACAACTTCAAATGATAAGAGGCCCAAACATAAAATGGCCCATCGACATTTTAGAAGCTTTTGGCCCAACTGTCAAAGGACACGAACTCGTCCCGGCATAAATGGCCCAACAAGTTCACATCTTTTGACCAAAGGTCCAACTGGATCCAAATGATGACGGTCCAAAACATCAGCATAAAAAAAAAATTTCTACTAGTTCTACGACTAAGGTTCACATGTGGGTTTACGGGAGTGCGGACAAAGGCTCTCGCTGACAATGTCTTTAACTAAACCCCTTCAACCCACTATAGACACGGTTAACTAAAACACAAATCATAAACATCACAAGACATGATTTCGGGGCCGATTCTCTATCCCCAGTGGAGTCGCCAGACTGTTGGACACAGAAACTGGGTGACGCATGCCGTTCCGGGTTCGCGGCCCGGTTGGGAGTACGGAATAGTCCGCGGAGGAACTAAACCGGAGAATAATGGAGTCGCCACCCGGTGTGAACCCGAAAAATAAGATTTAAGGCCGCACTCACCCCTCGCAAGGGAAGACCTCAAACCATTGGGTTCAGAATGGCCCCTTACTTATGTCACTTGTGATGATATGATTTGTGCAATGAATTAACCGAGTCTACACAACATATATGCATAAGGATAACCTAGATCTAATACACATTCATCAAATTAACTCCTAATCTAAGTTTTCAGGCTCGAAAATAAGTCTTTAAACGACAAACACACAATATCACACAATGAGCACATTGAGCCATTAAACCAAAATAAACAAATAACTATTTAAACATAATCATAAACTAAACAAAATATCATGCCTAAAAATAACGTAATCATGCTTTAAAAATAAATAACAACCTAAGCTAAATCATGCTTTAATAACAAATAAATAACCTACGAACTACAACATGCTCAAACACAAGTTTGGATTAGACGAAATACGTGTCTCTTAAGTTGTACATGGCGTTATATCCCGAGTACAAACCGCACTACCGTCCATTCGGATTCGTCTACGAAATTTACATCCGGGTTTCCATCCTATATACCACAAAAGGGAACACATATTCCGCTCATCCAACAATCACATCATGCTTCAAACGACTCTCATGCAATATAAAATATTAAAATAAATAAAGATAAACGAAAGATGATAAATAAAAAAAGGTGCCCTCAGGTCTAACCTTTTACGTCGCTTTCGAAAGCACGTTACACGGCCGTCGAAGGGTGAATGCTCCGCAACTTTTTAGGTTCACTGGTTCAATGTTATTACTTGCTATTTCACTGCTCAAGCTACTGTTTTCACTCCGTTTCACTGCTATTTTGTTGCTGTTTTTCGGTCACTGTTTTACGATAATTTAGGGGACTGTTTTGGCGTGTTTGGAGGGGTATTGGGCTGCTGTTTTATGCGGTTTTGAGGGGGGATTCCAAGCAGTTTGTTGTGCAGTTTCAGGGTTTTTTTCTGGACAGTTTTAAGGGCTATTTACGCGGTAATTTACTGGCAGTGTAGTAAGGGTATTTGCGGCAGTGAGGGGGGCTAGTTTGGGGATAGTTTTAGGCATACATAGGGGTGGTTTGTGCGGCAGTTTTCAGGGATAATTGTTAGGGACTGAGTGGACTGTGATGGGAGTTTTGCGTTGAAGGTTGAAGAGGGGTTGAGGACGTATTGTTAAGCAATGGGCTGATGAAGTGAAGGGCTATGGTGGATGCATGAATGGGGATTTATGCGTGAAGGTTTGTGGCTAGGCGTGAGTTATTTTGTCTGTGTGTGCAATTCGTGAAGGCGTGAAGATGTGATGGCTGTGTGTGCAATTTTGTGCGTGGCTGTGTATATGTGCGTGAAACTAGGCGTGATGGGCTGATGAGGGCTAGGTGCTTGAGCGTGTGTGCAAGGGGCAGGTGGCTTATGGCAGTATGGTTGTGACGTGCATGGGGCATGTGACTTATGGCAGCGTGGTTACAAGTGTAAGGGGCATGTTTTTTTCGATTGTGGGGGGTTGTGGTTTGCTGGTCAGAGTGGTTAGCTAGAGAAAAGTTACTTGGTTCGTGAGTGGCTCGTGTTTGCTGTGCGTGCGAAGATTTTGAGATTTGAGAGTGGTGTGGCTACATGCGTTAACTGGGCAGTATGTGAGGTGTCTTTGTTTGTTTGTGGAATCGGTGAAGGGATTTGTTATTGTCGGTGAGGGTGAAGAGGCAGTCTCTGGTCGTGAATGGAGTTGGGAGCTGCTGAGGGTTGGGCGATGAGAGACAAGGGTTTTTAGGGTTTATTTGCTATCAACGCCATGGGGTTTTAGTGAAGGGCTCAATCAGGGAGAGAGATGGTGGCGTGAATGAGGTGATCAGAGATGAGTTAGGTTTTAGGGTTTGTGATGCCGTCCAAGCGAGAGAGAGTGTGCTCTTTTGTTTAGGGTTTTCTTCTTTTTTTTTCTTCTTTTTTTTGTCTTGGCCGTGAGTGGAGTTGTTGGAGAGGGAGAGAGATTCCGATAAGGGTTTTATTTTTATAGAGAGAGGGTAGGGGAATTAGGGTTTGCATGGGTTTTGAAAAGGAAAAATCAAGTATTGTAAGTGTGTATTTAATTTGATTATTTAAATTAGGAATGTGATTTAATTAGATTTTAATTTAATTTAATTTTAAATAGTTTTAATTTAATTTAATTTTTGACATGTTTTAATTATTTCTTGGATTGGGCTTGGGTGAGATGGGTTTGGTGTGTGTCTTATGGGGTTTGGGCCAAGGGTGTGTTTTAAAACGGAGGTCCAACAAGCGAACCCGAAGCTACTCCAGCGAATTAAATCCAACAATGTGTCAATTCTTGACTATTCCCTTCCGACGTCCGTTTCCCGTGGCTTTCACAACTAAAGAGGTAGTGTCTCCATACAAGACTCATCATCGATACTTACATGTAAAAATGCAGTGCCTACAGCTACCTTTACCACGATGTTTTGCTGCGCCGGAGGAGATTCACTTGATTGAATGTGAAATATGTTCAATCGGGCATATTAGGTCATACATCGTATATTTGTTCACCCATACATGTGTTTGTGTCATTTCAGATGCCATTTTGGAAATCTCGTTCGAACGCGTTTCCAAACGCTACACGAACGTATGCATCCTGCCTCATTCCGTTCAAACGCGTTATCAAACGCTACTCGAACGCATATGCATTTTATTGTATCATGCATCAGGTCTCATCCCGTTCGAACGCGTTATCAAACACTATACGAAAGCGGACATTTTATTTATCATTCGAACGCGTTATCAAATGCTACTCAAACGATTGCATTCTGTTTACCGTTCGAACGCGTTTACGAACGCTATACGAACGCGCACACACTGGACATATTCCTTCATCAT
The DNA here is from genome assembly GCA_019454045.1 of Zanthoxylum bungeanum. Lineage (NCBI taxonomy): Eukaryota > Viridiplantae > Streptophyta > Magnoliopsida > Sapindales > Rutaceae > Zanthoxylum > Zanthoxylum bungeanum. The sequence goes on from SKCR01014568.1 coordinate 32,791, forward strand.
GTTTCGTGCATGTTTGTTCCCCTAGTCATTCCCTTTCCCCATCATATGCTTAGTTAGCTATCTTTAATATCTATGACTTTACCGTTATTGTTTATTTATATTTTTTGCAATTATTTATTCGATATGCTCATGAGATTGTGTGCTCGCTTTTATTATCAATGCCTTTATAGTTGTTATTAGTTACATTATTGCACTTTATTTCTTAGTACGTTCATGAATTATGTATCTTGCCTTCATTTCTTTCATCTACGATTATGGGTGTGCAAACTTGCATGTTGCTTAAATTATCTGGTATGTGTTGCATGAGATTTGGTTGTACTATTGCATAAATCATTTCATTACAAGTGGCATAAGTAAGAGACCATTCTGAACCCAACGATTTGAGGTCTTCCCTTGCGAGAGGTGAGTGCGGCCTTAAATCATTTTCCCGGTTCACACCGGGGTGTGACTACATTTTTAGTTCTCCGGTTTAGTCCCCTGTGGGCTATTCAGTACTCCCAACCAGGCCCTAAGCCCAGGATTGCGTCGCCGATTTCTGTGTCCTACAGCAGCTATAGATAAACCACAAACAAAGTACCCTCCTTGTTCGCTCTCTATGGACTATTTAGATTACTAACTTTAGACTTAAATCCTCTTGTCCATCAAACATACATTAAGTCTAAAGGTACAAGAGTAATCAAGGTAAACAAGTCAATTGGACAATATGCGATATAAATCAAACAACTTTGATAAAATGAATAATGCATTTATTATTATTACAAAAATCAATTCTGTTTACAATACATGAAGCTCTAGGACAAAAATCCCAACAATCTCCCACTTGGACTAGAGCAAATGAGACATGTCATGTAATCCTAAACCATTTAGGTGACCTTCAAATACTTTAGCCGATAAGGTCTTTGTAAACGGATCAGCTAGGTTGTCTGTGGATGGAATCTGCGTGACAACGACATCTCCTATCTGCACTATCTCTCTGATGAAGTGATATTTCCTCTCAATATGCTTACCCCTCTTGTGGCTTCTTGGTTCTTTCGAGTTCGCCACTACGCCACTATTATCGCAATAAAGTGTGAGTGGTTTATCCATATCTGGAAAAACTTCCAGATCTGCTAAGAACTTACGGAGCCAGACTGCTTCCTTAGCTGCTTCACAAGCTGCTACATATTCAGCCTCCATGGTGGAGTCAGAAATACAAGATTGCTTAATGCTCCTCCATACTTTAGCCCCACCACCTAGGGTGAACACTGAACCAGATGTTGATTTCCAAGAATCGACATCCTTCTGAAAATCAGAGTCAGTATATCCTCTCAGAATCATATCCTGACTTGTATATACAAGCATATAATTTCTCGTTCTCCAAAGATACTTGAGAATATGTTTCACCGCTACCCAATGATCTAATCCTGGGTTGGATTGAAACCTACTGACAACTCCCACTGCAAAACAGATGTCCGGTCTCGTGCATAACATAGCATACATAAGACTTCCAACTACTGAAGCATATGGTATATGTCTCATCTCCTCAATTCCTTGAGGTGTCCTAGGAGACTGTTCCTTAGACAAATGAATTCCATACCTGAAAGGTAAATTACCTTTCTTGGAATTCTGCATACCAAATCGCATAAGAATCTTGTTGATATAGGTTGCTTGAGACTTTGCTAACAGTCGTTTCTTGCGATCCCGAATGATCTGGATCCTGTTGGTTTCTATAATATGTCCCAAGGAAAGATTAAGCATATGAAATACAACAATGAATATATATTAAAATATGAAGTATGGCGGAATCATACTTACAATGCTTTAGTGATGAAGAAAATCAAACCAAAAGTGGAAGTTCCAAGGTTGATGATTTTCGGCCAAGGAAGACAAGAGGTGGAAAGCTCCAAGCTTTGTGTATTCCAAGCTCTTTGATGGTTTCCCTATCACCTCTTTATGATCCCTTGAAGGTGCTAGCCTTGTTTGTGATTTTTCAATGCACAACTTCTTCAAATCTTGCAACAAAATTGAAGAAATGGAGAGCAAAAACTGTATGCAGTTTTCGGCAATTTGAGAGAGAAAGGTTGGTTTTTGTAATTAATTTTTGTTACCAAAAATCAATTTATATTATGCCATAATATTCATTAATTAATAATAAACTTATGACACAAATCATGCAATGGCTTAGAGTGTCAAACACTCAAACTCCATGCATAACCATTGAGTGTATTGTACACTATCACCATGCAATGCATTAACCATTAAATAATGCATATAATGACATGTGTCATATGGGCCCCACACGTTTCCAAATGAAAGTGGGCCCACGTGCACTCACGCGTTCGGGTTCGATATTTCCGAAATACCGAACTTACGTCGCGACGTTAATTAAATCGAATTTAAATAAATAATTGCGCCTGGCGAAATTATTATTTACGTCGCTAACGAATTAATTCTAAATTAACTCGTATGCCCGAATTAAAATCTAATTTTAATTTCGCGTCGAAATCGAATTTCGATTATATATCGAATATAATAATTTTATCGATAATTCCAAATTAATCGTTCTCTCTCTAAATAAGGTACTTTATCCAAGATAAAGTTTCTCCGTAATTAATCCAAGATTAATTAAGTCCGAATCAAATATCATAGGTGAATCTTCAGGAAGCGACCCAAGAGATCTCCGGATATTTTGGCAGTAAATACGGTCGTCGGATAATCCGAACACGTACGTACCTCGTACTACGTTCTTACCGATTCATAAGACAAGGTTGGCAAAGCACCATGCCTACCCAATTCTCCAGAAATATTCTTATAGGAATATAAGATCTATATCAAGCGTAGTATACCGTAGT
>SKCR01014569.1:0-35987 GCA_019454045.1 Zanthoxylum bungeanum
TTTGGCACAACAAACTTAATGATTCCAGTTAAGCGGGACCCATTGACCTTGGAAAACTTCGTAATCGATGTCGATAGACAAGAAGTGATCTTGACTTAGGCCAACAATCACAACTTGGACAAGACATGCGATATGGAACAAAGCCTTCATGATTCAAACACATCCGCGATGGACAAGGTATTGACTTTGGCCAACAAACCAGTGCCAATCTTGGATCTTGATAATGAATCATTCAATGCAAGGAAAACGCTTAATATATGTTGAGGGTTTTTCGCGTAATTGGCAACCAATAATTATTCTTTGATTAGGTCTCATCATACACCCTTAAACATGCATTCTAAAAGCATAATAAGGCGCGATAAATAAATTAATAATGATATGTGGATGGATATTTAAAACACTTGTTCCTATAACAAATCTCTCCATTTCCTCTCTCCCGCGCACAAATCTTACTTCTACCCAATTACATAACACTTCTAAAGAAACCTCATTTACATTGAGGGAATATGTGAGAAGAGAAATACAAAGAATCAAGAGTAATAGGCTGGACACGCAGGTCCAATTTAATAAATCTCTAATTTATTACAACAATTTCCAAAATTGCCCTCACCCATCTAATATCCATCTGATATACATTATTCATACATCACATCCATGTATTCACACAAAACATGTTATCAATCAATCTAATCCAATTAATTTATATGAAATTAATGACCATCCAATGTTCAAACAACGATTTGATTTGCGCGAGTCCAACTCGTTTTTAAGAATAAGTACTCAAAGTAAGAATTCTTGAATTATATCAAACTATAATACTAATTCCATTTAATTTGTATTCAATACTAATTCTTTATTTAATTCAAATTAAATAATTACACTTTATTAATGAGCCTTTGCGACTTAGATTCTAAATCTAATCTTTACGGGTCTCAAAGCCCAATTACATCCAATGTCAAATTAATTAAAGTCCAATGGGCTTTTAATTAATTTATAAGGCATGGACTTTGGCAACCAAAACCTAATAAGGAATCACCCTTTGCCAAAAATCAATTTAGGCCCAATTAAAATTTTAAAGGCCCATTTTATTATATTTGGACTTTATGGAAATGGTTTTAGGCCCAATTGGATCCAACCAATTATCCTAAACCAAACTTGGCCCAACCAAGCCCATTAAGCCCAAATACAACTTTATTAACCCAATTCCAAATTTAGCCCAACTAATTAAATTCTAAAATTCCAAATTTCACAATTTTATTAACTAAAGTGCTTTAACCATAATTAATTAGTCAAATTAACATTTCCAAAATGCCAATTACACTAATTAATCATCCTAATCATCATCAACACATGTCCAACATTATTGAATCAAAATCAATTCATTTCCATGCTATATAGCTCACGGCAATTAGAGGGATTTTAAATCCGATTTCGATTTTAATCCAATTAAATCCTAAATCAATTTATCCCAAGTCTTTCAACTCATCCAATGATGAAAACACAAAACACCATGACTTTAGGGCATCTCAAACTTTCGCCAAGCCAAAATTTTGGGGAAAAATTAATCCAATTCAATTTTCATCAAATTGATCATGCATAACTCTAATTAATCATCTTTCAAGCATATTCAAACAAACAATTTCATCAAATCATGCTCGAATCAATTTTACCCAAATTTTACCCTAATTCAATTTCATGCTTAATCAAGGCTCTGATACCATTGTTGGTTTTCTAGGTCAAACCAAGATCAAATTAAGCATATAAACGTGTGAATACATCAAAGTAAAGTTGCAGAAATACTCACTTTGATCGGCTTTGCGATGCGAAGAACACAAAATAATTTTCTGCTCCTTGAAGCTCTCGGTCATGCCCTTGTTTGTGCTCCATGTTTGATCTCCAAGCTCCAAGCTTTGATAATGGATTCCATGCTCATGAATGGGTTTCCCTATCACCTTTGAATGACTCTTTAAGTGTGCTAGCACCATGAAAAATTTGCTACAAATCTTCCATTAGTCATCTTGCAACTCTCGGCCAAGGAGAGAAAGAATGGCTTCCAAGCCGTGAGATGAGGGAGAGGAAATTGGCACAATGCCGAGTGAGGGAGAGGAGAGAAGATGAAGTTGTTGTGTGTTTTGATTTCAAAATAAAAAATAATAATTCAATTTCCAAAATTGGTACAAGGCATTAATGCCTCCAACAACTCACATCACCAAAAAAGTGACTTGCATCACATCACTCAAAGTGACTAATGATGTGACGTTTGATGTGACTTGTGGGCCCCACTTGATTCAAAATGCGAGTGGGCCTGCAACACATCCCGGGCTCGGATTCGCTAATTCCGAATTAATGAATTTTCCGTTGCGACGTAATTAAATCAATTTAATTAAATAATTATGCATAGCAAAATTACTATTCACATCGCTAACGAATTAATTCTAAATTAACTCGTTCGCCCGAATTAAAATCTAATTTTAATTCCGCGTCGAAATCTAATTTCGTATAATATATCGAATATATTATTTTATCGATTAATTCTAAATTAATCGTTCTCTCTCATTAAATAGTATTTTATCTCAGATAAAATATCTTCGTAATTAATCCTAGATTAATTTTCTCTCTCTTATAATTAATCCTAGATCAATTATATGCGAGTCATACATATAGGTGAATCTTCGGGAAGCTACCCATGAGATCCCCAGATATGTTGGCAGTAAATATGGTTGTTGGACTATCCGATTACTTATGTACCTAGTACTACGTTTTTACCGATTTACAAGACATGGTTGGCTTCTAGCAAAGCACCGTGCCTACCCAATTCTCCAGAAATATTCTTAAAGGAATATGTAATCTATATCAGGCGTAGTAAACGTAGTATTGCGTATAATGATCCAGTATCGGATGTCACGTGCTAGGCCTGGGGCTGGAATTGTGTCTGCCCCGTACGAAGCACATATCGGATCTCTGGTAACTAGTCTCTATAATCGGATAAACATGACCTAGTCATATTATCCCGATCCGTAGCTGCAACATATAAGAGCACCAGTTCCTTATCCTACGTGACCATCATCTCCATATGACTAAAGTGATACTTCCGTCTTGACATCACACCCAATACACTATGATTCTCAATATACCCAGAAGAGGCGTACACAGAACCTGTTAAAGCCTTGGATGACCAAAACCAAAGTACATTGATTGTCGCAAGTATTAGCGATGCAAGTCTCAGGTTAAGACCAAATACACCTACCCTGATTCGGACTTCCATAGACACATAGTCATACTACCAATAAAATTCCGAGGGGTCTATCCAGAGCGAAGCTGTTTCCGTACCATCGGTAAACACAACCTTCTATTACACTTTCATGAATATCCAATACCCAAATATATGAGAACTATGTCATTTTGCTCTCATAACATGCACAAGTGCAATACTAGTCTATTCTGCATTATCGATGTCCAATCTCGATAATACTACGACTAGGGATGTTTTATTGATTAAACCTTAGTGGATTAATACTGTCTCATATCTTATTAATCCGAAACTAATCATATGGACTTTTATCAGTTATATATATTGGTAATCCAATTACAAATGATAAAAGAGCAATTTCCTTTGTCACATAGTTAATTTGTACAACAACACCATGTTATGTACAAATAGTGATGTTATGGGTCATAATTGTCCAACAGAGGATACCCTCACGGATCATGATTTGGCCTTGTTTGCTAAAAGGTTTAAGAAATTTCTTAAGCTTAAAAAGAGTGGCCATAGCAGTAACAGAGATATGGAGGATAGCCTAGAGAGAGTAGGCATAACATGAGTGAGCCTAGAGATGATAGAGGTAGTAGACCTGTGGTATCCAGTGCCATGAATTTGAAGGATATGGGCTCGTTAGATCTAAGTGTCCCAAGGCAAGAAAGCCATGGCTGCCTCTCCTAGTGAATCAGAAGGTGGCTATACTTCTGATGAGTCTCCTAAAGACAAGAACAATTATATGGCTTTTACTGCTAGTGTGACTGATGAGAAAGAGATTGTAGTTAATGATGCTGATTTAGAAGTCTCTCTCGATGAGTCTGTTGATGAGGAAAGTCTTCAAGTAGCTTATATTGAACTGTTTAATGAGAGTTTAACTATTAAGAAGACTAATATATAGGTCAATAAGAGGCTGAAACTAGTTGAGCTAGAAAAGACTAAGCTCAAGCCAAATTTGAGCAAAGCCTCTTGATGGTAGATGACCTGAAGGAGAGGAATAGAGGCCTAGTTGATAGGGTCCAAACGTTAGAGGCTGAACTTGAAAATGCTAGAACTCAGTTGTCTGCATTTTCTAATGGGAATAAGAAAGTGGACCGTATGTTAGGTATTAGTTTTGAGCCTAATTGTGATAAGGCGTCAACATCTAGAGCAGTGCCTAAACCTCCTAAACATGACTTAGGTAAGAAATCTATTGAGTGTATGTAGGTATTGCATTTTCGCATGTGAAACCCGATGATGAGTCTCAGTTGGAGGCACTACCTTTTTAGCTAAGGATATTGCGGGAAACGGAGGTCGGAAGGGGAAATTCAGAATAAGTACGTCATCAAGTTCATTTCACACAACTTCACTGTCTCATTAGTGCTGCGTTCGTTACTTCGTTCGAACGTCAGGCAGATTGCGTACGTTCATGTAGCGTTCGAATGGGCGTTCGAACGGAGTCGGTATTTCTGGTTTTGCTGCTAGCCTCGCACCCCAGCCCAATTAGCCCCCCAAAGCCCATAAAACACATCCCAATTAATAAAACACATTTAAAACACATGGGAAGTTAAATTAAATGTTAAATAAAATAATTAAACCATTTACCAATTAAATAAAACATAAAATATAATCATACCTAATAAAGATAAATCAAATATATTTATACCAAACTAAACAAATCACATACTAAATTAAAAAGATGTCATGCCTAATTAAAATCAATCATAACAAATTAAAGATATTGTATTCCTAATCTAAGACAAATTTGTCCCCCCTCAATCTTTGACTTTCCTTGCTCAACTCAAAATCAAATCCCTTCCTTGTGAGACAAGGTGAAACCCTTGCCCTTCTCTATATAAACAACCCCTAACCAAGATATGCACTCCCCTGGCTCATACAGATAACTTACATAAAAATCACAACACAAAGAGCCTTAGCCACTCACGGCAATAGCAACAAGAAGAACACAAACAATTCCCTTCATCTCCTTCACTCCATAACCGAAAATAACACACCCCCTAAACCTCTACCCATCACCAAAAATCTCCCCCATACAGCAGCCCTCCATCACCGAAAATACACCTCTAAACAGGGGCCCAAACACACCCCAACAGCCCTTGAAACACGCCTGGACAGCAGCCCAAACCACTCCCAAAACAGTCCCTAAAATCCCTTAAAACAGTAACATAAACTGCACTTATAATCCTTGAAATAACCACACAAAACTACACTAAAAAACCACGAAAAACACTCGAAACAGTTCGTTGAAACGTCAAAACAGGTGACCTGAACAGTCAGTAGCAAAGCAAAGACCGAACAACAGCAGAACGGAGACCGAACAGCAGCAGAACGGAGACCGAACAACAAGTAAAACAGCAAAACAGTGAGCTAGGACGCTAAACCAGTGAACCGGAGAAGTTGAGGAGCTGTACCTCTTCCGACGTCCATGAAACGCAAGCCTGAAAGTTGACAAAAAGGTTAGACCTGAGGGTATTTTTCACACTCGTTTTTTTGTTTTTTTATTTGTATTATCTATTGAGTATTGCTTGCATGATTGTCATGTTGAAATGCATGTTGTGGCCCTTGAGTAGATAAATATGCATGAATTATGAGATGTTGTATGTTGTGGCTTTGGAATAAAATGAGAGATGTGTCAACTCTCGCTGTATATCGGATGGAAACAAGAACATAAATTTCATAGCCGATTCCGAATGGACGGTAGTATGATCTGTACTCGGGATACAACTCCACGTACCGCTTGAGTAAATGGCACCCTCTTTTGTTTTGTGTTGCTTTGGTTTATTTATTTTTCGTCACTTAAATTCTGCATGTTGCTTATTTATGCATGATTCAATCGAGCGCATGGGCTTAGTAAGTGGAATAAAAGATCCCATATGGGGAGGGGTTAAAGCCCTTTGCCGCGCCGGTTGATGTGTGTTCGGTTGAATGCAAGATACGTTCATCGGACATACTGAGCTTGATATTATTGCTTTTAATTCTTTGTATGCATGATTCAATCGAGCGCATGGGCTTAGTAAGTGGAATGAAAGATCCCCTATGGGGAGGGGTCAAAGCCCTTTACCACGATGTTTTGCCGCGCCGGTTGATGTGTGTTCGGTTGAATGCAAGATACGTTTAATCGGACATACTGAGCTTGACATTTTTGTCTTTATTCTTTGTGTTGCATGCGTCAGGTTTGGTTCCGTTCGAACGCATTCTCGAACGATATACGAACGCGAACCTTCTGTTTACCGTTCCAACGCGTTCTCAAACGCTACACGAACGCACATGCACTTTCTTAGTCTCATCATGCATCAGGTATGGTTCCGTTCGAACGCGTTCTCGAACGCTATACGAACGCGAACCTTCTGTTTACCGTTCGAACGCGTTCTCGAACGCTACGCGAACACACACGCACTTTCTTAGTCTTATCATGCATCAGGTCTGGTTCCGTTCGAACGCGTTCTCGAACGCTATACGAACGCGAACCTTCTGTTACCGTTCGAACGCGTTCTCAAACGCTACGCGAATGCACACGCACTTTCTTAGTCTCATCATGCATCAGGTCTGGTTTCGTTCGAACGCGTTCTCGAACGCTATACGAACGCGAACCTTCTGTTTACCGTTCGAATGCGTTCTCGAACACTACGCGAACGCACACGCACTTTCTTAGTCTTATCATGCATCGGGTCTGGTTCCGTTCGAACGCGTTCTCAAACGCTATATGAACGCGAACCTTCTGTTAACCGTTCGAACGCGTTTTCAAACGCTACGCGAATGCGCACCCACTGAACTGAGTCATTTTCATCAGATTTCATACATAGTTTTCCTAGTAGCTATCCCCACATGTATGAATACAATGTGTTTAATGTATTACGATTCATATACCTATGTCATGATAACATTTGAGTATTATTTCTTGTGGTATATCGGATGGAAACCCAGACATAAATTCCGTAGCCGATTCTGAATGGACGGTAGTACGGTCTGTACTTGGGATACAATTCCACGTACCACTTGAGAAGGTGCTCACATGTGTGCTTGTGTGGTTAGTATGTGTGCTTGTGTTTTCTTGAATATAATATGCCAGTGAAGTTGTATATTTGTCGCTCCTTTGATGTACTTTCAAGCATGCAATCTTAAATATGAAATATATGTAAACTTAGGTGTAAGTTTTATTTTGTACATGTGAATTTAGAAGCATGATACTCTTGGAAATAAGTGATACTTAAGCCTGATTAAATTATTACATAAATCCTTTCATTACAAGTGGCATGAGTAAGGGACCATTCCGAACCCACGGTTTGAGGTCTTCCCTTGCGAGGGGTGAGTGCGGCCTTAAATCTCATTTTTTCCCGTTCACACCGGGTGGCGACTCCATTATTCTCCGGTTTAGTCCCCCGTGGCTACTCCGTACTCCCGACCGGGCCGCGAGCCCGGGACAGCATGCGTCGTCCAGTTTCTGTGTCCCACAATGTAGTCATGTGATTCCTCCGTTTGTTCCTCGTCATATGACCCAACCTCGACCTAGAGGTGATGTGGGTGAACCTCGCTCTCATCCGAGGTTTGTGCTTGTATGCCATCACTGTGGCAAGGCAGGACACATTAGGCCTAAGTGCTTCATGTTGCACAAGCAAAAGAATAGGCCTAAAAGTGTGTCTCCTAGATTTGATTCTTTAAATCTAGTTTCTAAAGTTTCTGTACTAACGAAACAAACATAATTTCTTAGTGAGCAACTTGCTTTGTTGACTAGGAATACTCATGTGGAAGAGATTCCTAGAAAGGTTTGGGCAAGGAAGCAAAATGTCTTCCTAACTACTTCTGAATGCCTTGACTGGCATGATGAGAGTGCACTTCGGTGTAACTATACTTAGAAGTTGATGTAGGACATGTACAGAAGTGGACGACGATGTCTGGGCTCACAACCCGGTAGGGAGTACGGAATAGCCCGCGAGGGACTAAACTGGAGAAATAAAAAAAATGGAGTCGCCACCCAGTGTGAACTGGGAAATGATTTAAGATCGCACTCAACCCTCGCAAGGGAAGACCTCAATCCGTTGGGTTCGGAACGGTCCCTTACTTATGCCAATTGTAATAAAGTGATTAATGCAATAGTATAACCAAGTCTTATGCAACACATGCAAGAGAATATAATCAACACACAAGATTGCACACCCATAAACGTAAAGAGAAAAAAAAGGAGACAAAGACATAATTCCATAGGCATATTAAACAAATAAGTGCAGTAGGTGTAATAAATGATGACTGTAAAAGCATTAATAATAAAAAACAAGCACTCATAATTAGGTATATAATGCAAAGAGAATGACCAAAGGAGTAAACATGCATGACATGTGATGAAAAGATGCAAAAAAAAAAAACAAGATGAATAGCGAAGTCAATAGTATGCAAAATGTAAGTAACATGATGATGAAAGAGATGCGACCGCGACCAATATCTATATAGGACCTCGTAGGCCCGATTGAACGTATCTCACGTTCAATCAAACGTACTTCGTCCAGCGCATCAAAACATCGTGGTAAAGGTAGCCTTTAGGCATTTCCCTTGAATAGAGGACCTTTACCCCCACCTGATTAGCCCATGCGCACTAGATGACGATCCAAGAGTAAACAAAGCAATAACATACAGAAGGTAAATAATTGAATAATAAAAGGCGCGGTAAAATATTGTGGTAAAGGTAGCCGTTAGGCATTTCCCTCAAATGGAGGACCTTTAAACCAACGTAATTAGCCCATGCGCACTAGATTACAATGCATGAATAATCAAATAAATAATATGGGATCTCGTATGCCCGACTGAACATATCTCATGTTCAATTAAACGTACTTCGTCCGGTGCGGCAAAACATCGTGGTAAAGGTAGCCTTTAGGCATTTCCCTCGAATAGAGGACCTTTACCCTACATGATTAGCCCATGTGCGTCAAGATTATAATGCATAAACAAAGAAACAATGCATAGAAAATAAATAACGGAACAATAAACATAGATTTAAATCACAAAATGAAACATGTGCTTGAAAGTTTCTCAAACGGCGTAGAGTTGTATCCCAAGTACAGATTACACCACCGTCCATTCGGATTCGGCTATGAAATTTACGTCTGGGTTTCCATCCGATATACCGCAAGAAAAAGCAAGCACTCAAACATAACGCAATTATTAATCCAATGTATACATGAAATATAATAAGGCATGTGATGAAATAACAATAAATAACGGAAGTGATAAATAGTAAGCTAAATGCGAAATATTAAAGGAAGATAAATGCAAAAAATAAATGCGGAATAATAAAGGAGAGATGTGACCAATAGTTTGGCCATTAACAAAGGGTGGACGTATTCCACGTCGAACCAAGCATGCCGTGTTGGACGTATTCCACGTCGAACCAAGCATGCCGTGTCCGGGACGACAAAATAAAAATATAACAAAGGGTGCCCCCAGGTCTTACCTTTAAAGTTGCCTCTCGGGCGTGTGTTGGGACGTCGCCGGAAGGGTTAATGTTATGTCTTTTCCCGTTCACTGATTCGCAGTTTTGCTCATTGTTTCACTGTTTCGTCCGCGCTTTCCTCATTATTTTTGACATTTTTTTACCGCTATTTGCGTGTCTATTTCGGTCGCCGTTTCGGGGTTATTTCTGGGACTGTTTTGGGATTTCTGGGGTCACTGTTTGTCGGTAGTTTTGCGGCTTGGTTCACGTGGTTATTGCTCTCAGTGAAAGGCGTGAGTGAGTATGATTTTTCGTGTTTGGCTTGTGGCCGTGTGTGAGCTAAGAGGCTGAGTGTGTTGTTTGCGTGGAGAGTGAGGGCTTGGCGTGAGGTGTCTAAGTGTAAGTGAGGGGGCTTGATTTTATCGGTTAAGGGCTTAAGGGTCGGTGCTTGTTTGTTTGTGAGTCGGTGTGGGGTGTAGGTCTGGTGCGTTGTAGTTGTTGAGGGTTGAGGGGCTGCTTTCACGTGATGTTTAGGGTTTATTGTGAGGGCTATTGATGTTGAGGGTTGTGTGTTGCTGCTTCACGTATGCATGGGATTGTGATGAGTTAGGGTTTCGTGGGGGTGTGGTGCAGTTTTGTGAGGCTGCTAAGGGGCTGAGTGGCTACGTGTGGGTGTCTATGGTCGTGAGGTTGGTTTTTTGTTTTAGTGAAGGGCGTGCGTTGGAGAATGAAACGTGAGGAGCGTTGTTTTGAAGGGTTACTTTGTTGTGTTTATATTAAGGTTTTTCGGTGGGGCTGTCTTTTTGTTGTCGTGTGAGGAGTGTGCGTGGGTTGAAGGGTGTTTGTGGTATGCAAGGTGCGTTGATTGATGAGGAGTTATGAGGTTGTTTGCGTTTTGTTCACTAAATCAGAGAATGTGAGGGCTGCAGTTTTGTGTTAGAGGTTTGTGTTCAGTCGATATGGGTTTTGACATGTGTTGTAGCGTCGGTGAGAAGGAAAAAGGTGGGGTTGTCGAGAGTGTGATGAGAGAAAAGAGATGAGGGTGAGAGGGACCTTGTGAGGCTAAGAGGTGAGTGCCGTGAGTGACTTGGCTTGCTGGTGGTTGTTTGTGGCGTGAGTTAGGGTTTGTTTGTAGAGTGATGGTTCTGTTTGTTTGATGAGTGTCGTGGGTATCTTAGGGAGAGGGAGCTGAGAGAGGGAAGATTTTAGGTTTTTTGTGTTTCTTTTTTTTTGTGAAGTGTCGTGGGTATCTTAGGGAGATGAAGGAGAAATTAGGGTTGGTATAGGTCTCTTTTATAGTTGCATGCTAGGGCTTAGGGTTATACTTAGGGTTTTATCTAAGGAAATAAATCATGTATTAAGTTATTAAGGGAAATAAATTATGTAATTTTGGGTGGGAGTTGATTTCAAAATATTTTTAAATTTTGAAGGGGATTTGATAAATTTGGAAATGGATTTATTTTGATTTGATTGGTTTTAATTTAATTTGTGACATGTGTTAAATATGATTTAATTATTTTTGGATTGGCTTTGGGCGAAATGGGCCTTGGATGGGTTGCGCGGGGTTTTGGGCCGAGGCTAAAATTTTAAAACAGGGATAAATCGAGCGAACCCCGAGGCCAAGCAAACGAATTAAATTGATGATGTATTTATTCCTTGAATTTTCCCTTTCCGACGTCCGTTTCCCGTGACTTCCGCAACTTATCGGGTAGTGCCTACATACGAGGCTCATGATTGGGCTTTATGCAAAAATGCAGTGTCTAATATCGCCCCCACTTTGATGGGGCTTGTGCAGTGTGTGAAAGTGACAACCCTATCAAAGTTATGCATGCATTTTTACTTACTTGGTTTGTCGGCTGTCGTACTTACTTGCTGCTTTGCGAGATGCTTCGAACTGAGTTGATTTGGTGGTGAGGTGCTTCAACCCCTGGGCTTTGTTCCCGAACCACCGAGTGAGCTGTTTTTGATTTCTGGGCATTGTTCCCAAACCGAATTAAATGGATGGCGAGGTGCTTTGACCCATGGGCTTTGTTCTTGAACCATCTCTAGGCTTTGTTCTCGGACTGTTTTGAGAGTGGGCTTTGTTACCGAACTGTGTTGAGAGTGGGCTTTGTTCCCTAACTGTGCTGAATGTGGGCTTTGTTCCCTGGGCTTTATTCCCGAGCTGTATTGAATGTGTGGGCTTTGTTCCCTGACTTTGCTGAATGTGGGCTTTGTTCCTAAACTGAATTAAATGGATGGCGAGGTGCTTTGACCCATGGGCTTTGTTCCTGAACCATCTCTGGGCTTTGTTCCCGGGCTGTTTTGAGAGTGGGCTTTGTTCCCAAACTGTGTTGAGAGTGGGCTTTGTTCCCAAGCTGTATTGAATGTGGGCTTTATTCCCTGACTTTGCTGAACGTGGGCTTTGTTCCTGAACTGTGTAGAGAGTGGGCTTTGTTCCCAAGCTGTACTGAATGTGGACTTTATTCCCGAACTGTGTTGTGTGTGCGGGCTTTATTCCCGAACTGAATTGATTGTGGGCTTTATTCCCTGGGCTTTGTTCTCGAACTTATGTTGATTGTGCGGGCTTTGTTCCCGAACTGAATTGATTGTGGGCTTTATTCCCTGGGCTTTGTTCCCAAACTTATGTTGATTGTGTGGGCTTTGTTCCCGAACTGAATTGATTGTGGGCTTTATTCCCTGGGTTTTGTTCCCGAACTTATGTTGATTGTGCGGGTTTTGTTCCCGAACTGAATTGATTGTGGGCTTTATTCCCGAATTGTGTGTCTTGGCCGCTTTTCTTCAAAACCTAAAAACAAGACAAAGATTGTGTGCATGTGTCGTGTATGCATGTATGCATGGATGTATTTCATATTTCGATGGGTTATGCCTTGCTGGTGCCTTTGGTGCCTTTTGCATACAAAAATCTTTGTTCGCACCCTGGGCCTGCTTACAATTTCTTTCTGCCAGTTCTCTTATGGTGATTTCTCAGTTTTCTTTGATCTCATGACTCAAGATTCCATTATGTCCCTTATTCGCGAGGTGGTAGACTGGTTTAGCTTTCTGCTCTTTGCTACTTGCACTAGGTCAAAGTAGATCGTGTGATGTGACTTTCCATATCAACACACTATATTACCTTTTACGAAATAATCTCAATAGTTATACATATTATCGTCCTCAAAGGATGCCCAGTGTCAAAATCAGAGAACCTTCAAAGTACTCGATGTAAATCAAATCTGACTGTTTGAATAAATGATCTGAACCAGACTCAAAGTGTGTGTGTGCTAAGGTTATTTTATAGTTTGATCCTTGGGTAAGCCAACTCACTGATTTTGTTTCAAAGAATGGGATCGATGGGTCAAACCAACCTAGATGTCTTGATCATGCTCTATAATTACTTCTCCATACTCAATGTGATATGATTTTCTTTTCCTTTTCTTTCGTCTCTTTTTCATCTTTTTTTTTACACACCTACCCTTTAAGGTAGCATTTCTCCTCATGGTGGTCCTAATACTCGCCCATGGGTACCTTCACGCTTATCAGTTATAGGTGGTTTATATTATTCTTTGGAGACTTTTCTTTTGTTTCCAACCATACCACATATCGTAACACAAGTAAGTCATGATGATCATCTAAGCGAACGGTCATTCATCAATCTGAACTCTCTTCAACTAGTCATTTTGCCGACTACTCATGCTTTCACCGCTAAGATCCTATAATTAATGCTTGTGAGTCTAACCTAGATCAATTACTCAAAAAATCAGATGAGAGCACATCTCGCACTTATCGATTCTAAGGTTTCACCCTAAAGCAAACAATTCATTATCGGACTCATGCTTAACTATTGAGGAAAAGACTCGAACAAGTAGGCAAAACCAATGTCTTTATTTTTAATAAATGCAGGATTGCAATCAAATAAACCAGGGAAAACATCTTCATCGTCTATAGCATTTTCTTCTACCTTGGCCTACGGTTCTTCACTGCTGCCATCCCATATCCTCATGCAAGAAGCTTGGTGGTTGAGAGTTTGGAGGACAAAGCTTTCGAGTAGGCCGGAGTTGATCATGTAGGTGGGTGGTGGAACATAGTGGTAGTTAGGTAGAGGATTTCTATGTGTGTTGGGTTGTTCTTTTTCTGGGTCGGGTATCTTATGAGCGTCAATAAGGTTTTGGATCTCATGCCTAAGGCGGGTGCAATTATCGGTGTCATGGCCTTTTTCTTGATGGAAGTAACAATACAGGTTTCGGTTGAGGTGAGGTGGCACATGGTTTGGAAATGGTCTAGGTTCTAAAGGTTTTAGGAGTCCTTACATTTTTAGCTTTTCAAACACCTTTGACAAAGGTTTACCAAGATTGGAGAATTGCCTATTTTTTATGGCAGCGACCGCAGCAGTAGCGGGCTTTGTCTCAGAAAGCCCCCCAATAGTCCTTCTATTCTTGCCATAGAACTTTCTGTTCTTAGCTTCTTCCTCCCATCAATGTCCATAACAGTCTCCCTCAACTGTCGAAAATCACCAATCATAGAGGTCATCCTCCTCAGCTTTCCGTAAATAGAAGGTTTAGTACCCTTGATGATCATCTTGATTTGGTCCTTCTCCGAGGGCCGAGTCTGCATCTTCAAAAGTTGGCTCCTCCAGCGATCTACATAATCCTTGAAGCTCACCTCCGGCTTCTGTTTGGTATTCTCCAAGTCGCGGAGCGACAAGTCGATCTCCAAATCCGTGACATACTGATTCAGAAAGGCCTCTGCCAATGCCCTCCAATTATCCTTGAATTTCCTCTCAAGTCCATGATACCACACCACGGGTGCCCCCTCTAGCGACATCCCAAACATCTTCTGAACCTGACGCTTCGACAGACCCACGAAACTTATCATAGAAACATATTGTCGGATATGGACCCTCGGATCCCTGTTTCCGTTGAACTTGGCTATGTCGGCATCTTGAACTGAGAAGGCAACTGCTCCTCGAAAGTCATCGCCTCTTAGTCTAGTACGTCCTCATGCTTACCCCTCATCTTGCGTGTAACTGACTCTACCTGATCCCTGAGTTTCTGCAACTCGGCCTGAGACCCGGCTACCCTTCCCGCGGCATACTCAGCCATGTCATCATTGAAAATAGGGATCTCATCACTCATCCTGATCAGAGGCTCTTCACACCTGACATTATCAGAGCTTCATGCCCCTCCTGCACGGGGCACTATCATATTGGCCACAGCGGCGGTCAAAGCTTGCAACTGCTCGGTAATCTTAGTGAGATTAGTCTCCAACTGATCCATGAGAGAACCCTCGTTATCTGACTCACTCATGTTCGCTAACGGTCTTTTGACGAGTCTTCCTTCCTCTCTAACCCAACGGAAATCTATGGCGGCTTTAAAACTACGAGTTAGCATGGTACATGTATGCGTGCGATGCATGAAATATATAAAATGCGTGAGGTAATCAAACAGAATTTATCCTTCCAACCTTATTTCTCCCACACTCGTGGTAAGCCTATTTTTGGTTCTAGATGCAGCTTATTCTATGCACTGATGCAAGGTACACAAAATCGTTCTCTCCTATGCTACAGGGTGAACCTCATCTACCTTGGTCCCTTTCCATCGGTAAAAGACAAAGACCGCCCATTAACAACATAGACTAAGCCTATTATGGGATCACGCCATTGTCTAGAAATGACGAATTGGGCTTTCGGCAACCGTGGTCATGTGGATGAACTTAGAAGTGGCCAAAAGTATACAAATATGTCCTAACAAGGCGTATCCTTTATGGATGAAAGCCAGTGCGGATATCGAACTCATGCTTCTAGCATATTTGGATCATGTTTGGACTTTCTAAACCCATAAAGGTTTTCATACAAGTTGGCCCATTATCATTTCAAAGTGTTCAATCATATCATTGCGAGGTGCAAACTTGTCTCAGTTGAAAAAAGGCCCAACATGTTTACACTTTTGCAATAACGTGGCTAAACAACTTCAAATGATAGGGGGCTCAAACACAAAGTGGCCCATCGACATTTTAGAAGCTTTTGGCCCAATCGTCATAAGACACAAAATCGTCCCAGTTTAAATGGCCCAACAAGTTCACATCTCATGACAAGAAGTCCAAATGAATCCAAATTATGACGGTCCCAAACACAAGCATAAAAGGGTGGCTTCTATAGGTCATACAACTATGGTTCACATGCGGGTTTATATGAGTATAGATAAAGGCTCCCGCTGGCGAAGGATTGCCCACAACTATGTCTCCCCACTCAAGGGTTCGAGCGACCAAGTGAGCGCACCTTTTTTATACCTTAAGGTAAGTGCCAACGAGTGATGGTACCATATAACGTTCCGCCGCTTCGAGCGAAAATGACTTCACGATACATTAATAACTGTCAAATGGATTCCTCTATTGAAAATTCCCCAGAGGGAGGGTGGAGCGAACTCTCTTAAATACCCTTACCTCTTAGGCTCTTATCACCTTGGTGACAGGAATAAACACAGATCCTCCAAAATGTAGTGAGTGGAGGAAGACAACCAATCATTATCTAACTCTAATAATACCTTTTATAAAAACAACTTTAGACAAGGTTAACTAAAGCAAAAAACACAAACATTACAAGACATTATTTCGGGGCCGATTCTCTATCCCCAGTGGAGTCGCCAGACTGTAGGACAGGTACAGAAGTGGATGACGCTGTCTGGGCTTGCGGCCCGGTCGGGAGTACGAAGTAGCCCGTGAGGGACTAAACTGGAGAAATAAAAAAATGGAGTCGCCACCCAGTGTTGACATATTCCACGTCTAGATGCTCGCGAAGGACTAAACGATGTTTTTAATGTAGGACATTGCATGCCCAGTTGGACATATTCCACGTCCAACCAAGCATGTCGTGTCCGAGATGACAAAAAAAAATATAACAAAGTGTGGGACATAGGAACTGGGCGACACATGTTGTTCCGGGCTCGCGGCCCGGTTTGGAGTACGGAGTAGCCCGCGGGGGAACTAAACCAGAGAAATAATGGAGTCGCCACCCGGTGTGAACCAGGAAAATGAGATTTAATGCCGCAGTCACCCCTCGCAAGGGAAGACCTCAAACCGTTGGGTTCGGAATGGTCCCTTACTTATGTCACTTGTAATAAAATGATTTGTGCACTAATCTAACCAAGCCTAAGCAACATATTTCCAAGGATAATCTATTTCCAAGTTCGCATGCATAAATCAAAGGTTCATCTAAGTTCACATGTAACCCATTTTTAAGTTTACATACAACCTATTTGCATGCATAAAGATAAATATGGCTAGCATACAATGTTATACGCACATTACATTCCATCGTAGGCATGCCAGTAGATAATAATTGTACAATCACGCATGAAAGCAAATCGGAATAACGGAGAGCATATAACTTCATGAACATGTTGAATGGATGAATGCGGAAGCATAAGTAGATGACTACCGTGTAAACATACATCATGGGAACGAACATGTAATCTTGTGCACACAATAAATGGCTAAACGAGAACATGAACAATCAAAAAGGCAAATGACAAAATGAGTAACCATTAATGAGATGTGATGAAAGAGGGCCTGTTTATCGTGGGCGTTTATGCGGCGTTTGTATCCACGTTCGAATGGTAAACAGAAAGTTCGCGTTCGAGTAGCGTTCGTAAACGCGTTCGAACAAACTGAGACAGAAAATATGCGTTCGTGCGGCGTTCTGAAACGCGTTCGAACGGGGTTACAACAGTGACCTCCAAAATGCAGTAAACAACATGACACATACGTGAACGGATGAATAGATGACACCTAATAAATAATAACGGGCTAAAAGGCGCGGCAAAGCATCGTGGTAAATGATCTTTAACCCCTCGAGACAGAGGACCTTTAATCTGACTTACTAAGCCCATGCGCAATGCAACATAATGCATGATTATGCAAGAAGATGACATACAAAGAAAAGCGAATAACGAAATAGAAGGCGCGGCGAAGTATTGTTGTAAAGGTTCTTTAACCCCTAGAAATGGAGGACATTTAATCCAACTTACTAAGCCCATGCGCATCACATCATAATGCATATAAAAATAAAGACAACGATGTCGGACTTCGTATACCCGATTGAACACATTTTACATCCAATCGAATATACATTATCCGGCACGGTGAAGCATCGCGGTAAAGGTTCTTTAACCCTCGATATAGAGGACCTTTAATCCAACTTACTAAGCCCATGCGCTAATAACATAATGCATATAAAAATAAAGATAACAATATCGGAATCGTACACCCGATTGAACACATCTTACATCCAACCGACTATAACCTCATCCGGCGCGGCAAAGCATCGTGGTAAAGGATTTTAACCTCTCAAAATATAGGACCTTTAATCGCACTTACTAAGCCCATGCGCAAACAACACAAGACATACATAAAAAGTAAAGACAACGATATCGGACTTCGTGTATCCGATTGAACATATCTCGCATCCAATCGAATATACATTATCCGGTGCGGTAAAGCATCGTGGTAAAGGATTTTAACCTCTCAAAATAGAGGACCTTTAATCGCACTTACTAACCCATGTGCTTTATCTCATCATTACATAAACAAATAACATGCGGAAATCAAGTAACGAATAATAAACAAATCAAAACAACATAAAACGAAATATGCGCTGTTTACTCAAGTGGTACGTGGAGTTGTATCCCGAGTACAGATCATACTACCGTCCATTCGGAATCGGCTATGAAATTTATGTCCGGGTTCCATCCTATATACCACAAAAGGCGACACATTTCCGTTTTACTCAAGGGCCACAACACACATCATTTTATAATACTCATGCAAATAATAAACAATAAAAATATGAAAGAAAATAGATGTAAAAAGTACCATCAGGTCTAACCTTTTTACGTCGACTCTCAGACTCACGTTACACGGTGATCGGAAGGGCCAAAGCTCCGCAACTTTCTGGTTCACTAGTTCAACGCTTTAGCTCGCTGTTTCGTGGTTCGGGCTACTATTTTGACTCCGTTTCGCTGCTGTTTTTGCTGTATTTTCTGGTCAATATTTTGCTGTATTATGGGCTGTTTTGGGCAGTTTTTGGGTGTAATTTCAGGAGAATTTCGGTGGTTTAAGTGCAGTTTTCTGGACAGTTTTGTGAGGGATAGTGGCTTTGTGTGAGAGCTGTGAAGAGTGAATGTGCGTGAGTGCAAGGTGGCTTTGTGTGAGAGCGGTGAGTGTTGACGTGTGAGTGCAAGGTGGCTAATGGGCTGTTCGGTTGAGAGGAGAGACAAGTGTGTTGGCTGTGTGGGAGAGAGAATGAGTGTGTGAATGTGGGTAGTGTGAAGGGTTCTTATTGTGCGTGAATATGGTGGGTTGCTGATTGTGTGTTGAGGCTGGGGGCTGTGAGGGCGTGAGACAGCGTGTTGAGCGTGGATTGAAGCTGATCGTGAAGGGGCAATGAGTGATGGTAGCGTGATGAAGGCTAAGGGGCTGTGAGTGATGGTAGCATGATGAATGCTAAGGGGCTGTGAGGCAATGTGAGGGGCTATGCGTGAATGGGGCTTTGTGCGTGAGTGCCTGCTGGTCAGTGAATGGCAGGTGGCGTGATGAAGGCTAAGGGCGTGTTTATGGAGTGTGTTGACTCGTTGATTTTGAGGGGGCTCCAGGACGTGTTGTAAGGGTTTTACGTGAAGATGGCAAGAGGCGTGGGAATTAGGTGGCTATTGGCGTGAGAGTGAACTGAATTGATGGTGTCTTAGCGTGAGTGGAGGGGCTGCTACGTTAGGGTTTTCTTTTTTATTTGTTCTTTGTTTTTGCCGTGAGAGATGAGGAGTCTTAGGGTTGGATTTGTGCTATTTTTATAGTGACAAGGTAGGGTTAGGGTTGTGCATGGTTTTTGAATAGGAAAGAAATCAATTAAATAATGCATGTGTTGTATTTGATTTAATTATTTTAGGCAAGAATATTTATATTTTGGTGGGGAATATACTTAAATTGGTGAGTCATTTATTTAATTTAGGAAAAGATTTATTAATTTTTGTATTTAGATTTAATTTTAACTTAATTTAATTTAATTTGTTTTAATTAAATTAAATTGGATTTAATTTGATGGATTTTAATTTGGTTTCAAGTTACTTAATTTAACTTAATTATATTTTAATTTAATTTAATTTAATTAGCTTTAATTTAAGTTGATTTAATTTGTGGCATGTATTTTAAATGTTTTAATTATTTTTGGATTGGGCTTGGGTGAGATGGGCCCAGTGTGTCTTATGGGGTTTGGGCTAAGGGTGTGTTTTAAAACAAAGGTCCAACAAGCGAACCCGAAGCGAAACAAGCGAACTAAAATCCAACAAAATACCAATTTCTGACTTTTCCATTCCGATGTCCGTTTCCCGCGACTTCCGCGACTTAAAAGGTAGTGTCTCCAAATGAGACTCATCATAGGGACTTATATGCAAAAATACAGTGCCTACAAAATGGTGCCCTCAGGTCTTACCTTTTAAGTTGCTTCTCGGGAGTGCGTTGGGACATCGCCGGAAGAGTTAATGTTACGTCTTTATTATTTCGCTGATTCGTAGTTTCACTCACTGTTTCACAGTTTCGTCCGCGCTTTCCTCACTATTTTGACGTTTTTTTGTTGTTGTTTACGTGTCTGTTTCGGTCGTTGTTTTGGGGTTATTTCTGGGACTATTTTGGGATTTCTGGGGTCATTGTTTGTCGGCAGTTTTTCGGCTTGGTTCACGTGGTTATTGCTCTCGGTGAAAGGCGTGAGTGAGTATGTTTTTGTGTGTTTGGCTTGTGGCCGTGTGTGAGCTAAGGGGTTGAGTGTGTTGTTTGCGTGGAGAGTGAGGGCTTGGCGTTAGGTGTCTAAGTGTAAGTGATGGGGGCTTGATTTTGTCGGTTAAGGGATTAAGGGTCGGTGCTTGTTTGTTTGTGAGTCGGTGTGGGGTGTAGGTCTGGTGCGTTGTAGTTGTTGAGGGTTGAGGGGCTGCTTTCACGTGATGTTTAGGGTTTGTCGTAAGGGCCGTTGATGTTGAAGGGATGTGTGTTGCTGCTTCACGTATGCATGGGATTGTGATGAGTTAGGGTTTCGTGGGGTTTGGTGCAGTTTTGTGACGCGGTTAAGGGACTGAGTGCTACGTGTGGGTGTCTTTCGGTCGTGAGGTTGGTTTGTGTTTTAGTGAAGGGCGTGCGTGGAGAGAATGAAGCGTGAGAGAGCGTTGTTTGAAGGGTTGCTTTTTTGTTTTATATTAAGGGTTTGTCGGTGGGGCTTGTCTTGTTGTCGTGTGAGGAGTGTACGTGGGTTGAATGGCGTTTGTGATCTGCAATGTGCGTTTGATTGATAAGGAGTTGTGAGGCTGTTTGCGTTGTTGTTCACTGAATCAGAGAAGCTGAGGGCTGCGGTTTGTGTTAGAGGTTTGTGTTCAGTCGATGTGGGTTTTGACGTGTGTTGTAGCGTCGGTGAGAAGGAAAAATATGGGGTTGCCGAGAGTGTGATGAGAGAAAAGAGATGAGGGTGAGAGGGACTGTGTGAGGCTAATAGGTGAATGTCGTGAGTGACTTGGCTTGCTGGTGGTTGTTTGTGGCGTGAGTTAGGGTTTGTTTGTAGAGTGAGGGTTCTGTTTGTTTGATGAGTGTCGTGGGTATCTTAGGGAGAGGAAGCCGAGAGATGGAAGATTTTAGGTTTTTTGTGTTTTTTTTTTGTGAAGTGTTGTGGGTATCTTAGGGAGATGAAGAAAAATTAGGGTTGGTATAGGTCTCTTTTATAGTTGCATGCTAGGGTTTAGGGTTATGTTTAGGGTTTTGTCTAAGGAAATAAATCATGTATTAAGTTTTAAGGGAAATAAATTATGTAACTTTGGGGGGGATTGATTTCAAAATATTTTAAATTTGGAAGGGGATTTGATAAATTTGGAAAGGATTTATTTGATTTGATTGGTTTTAATTTAATTTGTGACATGTGTTAAATATGATTTAATTATTTTTGGATTGGGATTTTGGCGAAATGGGCCTTGGATGGGTTGCGAGGGTTTTGGGCCGAGGCTAAAATTTTAAAACAGGGATTAATCGAGCGAACCCGAGGCCAAACTAACGAATTAAATTGATGATGTATTTATTCCTTGAATTTTCCCTTCCGACGTCCGTTTCCCGCGTCTTCCGCAACTTATCGGGTAGTGCCTACATACGAGGCTCATCATTGGGCTTTATGCAAAAATGCAGTGTCTACAGTTGCATTTATCTTCTCATTGCATGTGTGTGTGCGTGCGTTTTATGTTTTTGCACGTTTAATTCTTTTCTTTCACTGCATATGGGTGTGTGTGTTTTTTGTTTTTGTTATATGTCCCTTGGTATATATGATGGAAACCCGGACATAAATTTCATAGCCGATTTCGAATGGATGGTAGTATGATCTGCACTCGGGATACAACTCCACGTACCATTGGATATTGTCAAGCCATGTTGTGTCTTCTTTTTATGTTTTAATACTGAAAAATTCAAAAAAAAAATAGAAATTGAAAAAAACCAAAAATATTTTTTTTATGGCTTGTTAGAGCATGAATAGCATGTGAATGTGATCCTGGTATGTAAGATATATGGTTATGCATGTATGATATGCTGTTTTTTTTTTGTTGATGCTCTATATGCATAAGTGTGTGTGATAAAAACTCTTGGTATATCTTGTGCTTGCAATTCACATACACGATTTTATTTTATCAAGGCTTGGTCGCATGTATGAGTTTTTGGAATGGCAATCTAATCTCTTCCATGCTTTGTTTTCTCAATAGTGTGAGCTTTGACTAGTTGACATTGTGTTATCCCCTTTTGCAAAAGTAAAAAGAAATATATTTAAAAAAATGAGACTCAAGTGCAAAAGAGCCAATGTGGCCAAATTCAAAAGATAAGGGCAAAAACTTTCACTCTCGAAAGAGTTGTTAAATATGAGCTCATGATATTTTATGGGTAAACAATATAGCATGCAACCAATGTTGCTTATTTCCAGGTCCTAGTGGTGCTGGGTTTGAACACCTATTTTGTGGACTTGGTTTGTTTAGAGATAGATTTCTTTGGCTGTGTCTAGCTCATAAATAAGGTCTTAAGCCTTGATTCGTTATGCACTTTATTTTTCACGCAGTGTTTGATATTCTTTGGTGTTTATGTCATATGCATAAGTGTTGTATTTAGCCACTTTTAAAATGATGCATATTGTTTCATGTCATAAACAGCTAAATACTAACTGTGTATCATTGTATCTGTTTGAAATGCTGTTTCAATCAGTTTTGACAGGATTTTTTGTTTATCTCATTGTGTGCTTGTATATGCTTCATATCACTGCATATCATTTATTTTGCATTTCATTGAGTGTTTACTTCCCATTTGATTATTTATTTACTAACTGAGTTAGCCTGTTAGTGAGGGGGAGTAAGTCTTGTTTGTTTATGCTCTTGCATGTGTTTGTCTCATGTTGTTTTTCATGTTTCCTTCGCCCTTTGTCATTTCGTGAAAAAAAAAAGTGAGAGTGATATATTAAGGAGAGAGCCTTAATATATGGGAGAGAAAGACTTAATATATGGGAGGGAGTTTTAGATTATCCTTTAGATATCTCGTTTTAAGAGAGTTCAAATTAAGGGGGAGAATGATATCTACTTGTCATGCATGTGTTTTATACTTGTTTATTTTATACTTGATAATCCCAATGCTTTTCACGGTATATTGTTGGATTGTGGATGTTTCAGGTAAGCATGTATGTTGCTGCGGTGGCATTAATTTCAAGACTACTTGGTTAGGTGTTAGATCGAGTCTTTACGTAATTAGTCACTGTTTTGATGGTTGACGGTTGACTATTTTCTTTTTGGGTCTATTACCGTAGTCTTTGTATAAGTAGTGTTTTGTCACGGAATGCCAAATGGGGAGATTGCTAGTTCCATTTTTATTGGCATATGTCCGTGAAAAAACAAGTTCAATTGAGTTGTAATCTATCATGAAGACCTTTGTGCAATTGGACTGGTTTTTGGCTGCTGTGCATCAGACATACTTTCGTGGTGCGTTCGTTGCAGTGTTCGAACGATTGACGTTAGTGCTGCGTTTGTTATTTGGTTCGAACGTGTGGAGTTAGTGGCACGTTCTCCTTTGGGGTCGAACTGGATCATTCCAGAGAACAAACGTTCAAGGCACGTTCTTGTTGGGTTCGAACGGGGACATTCCAGAGAGCATCCGTTCATGGTGCGTTCGAGTGGCGTTCGAACGAGTCTTTCCAGTAAGCACACGTTCGTGAAGCGTTCGAGTAAATGTTCGAATGCCAGTCGCATCTGAATGTATTTTTGTGCCTTTTCATCTTGAAAAACCCTAGCTTTTCACCCTACCTATAAATATAACATGTTGCTGTCATCCCCAATGGTTGATGCACTTTTTCCTTGAGCCAAAACCTCTCAAAGCTTTCAACCTTCTTGATTCCCACTGAAGACTTCTTCATCTTCTTGTCTTCTACATTTAATGGTGTGAATCCATCTTTGATAAACCTTTAACACAACTTAACCCAAAATTCCTAATCCTTCAAAGTCCTTTAGGAGAAAGTTTGGTAGTCGGAGTTCCGGCGTCAGAGGTGATATAATCTACTCAGAGACTTCAGAGGTTCTGAAGAAAACTGTGGGTCGCGGGCTTGAGGAGTTGCCTTGAGTTCTTACAGTTTGAGGTACTTTAGTAGTCGGTGGAGTTGCCACCATAGGTCCTGACCATCGCTGTAAGTTTTTCTCGATATAGTGGATTGGGCTGGTAGCCGATATACCCGGAGTGGTTTTTTACTCGCAAGAGTTTTCCACTTCGTCACTAAAATTATTGTGTTGATTTTGTGAGATTGTTTTATTTTCCGCAATTTATATTTTACATTAAATTGATATTGTGGATTTTTTGTTGTTGGTTGACATTGTAATTGCCTGTTAGAATTCCATAGTTACAGTAATCATGAATTGTCTTGTTTATTGTTTGTAATTCCGCATAGGGTCAGAACCTAGGCTAATCGCGAATTTTCACATGGGATTATCAATTATGATGACACTAATAATCCATATATACTAGCATGATGTTAGTTTCTTCTATCGAAGATGTAGCTGGTCTCACAAGTTCACCGAACTGACCTTTAAGAGATTCCATATAGATATGCTTATCCTATTTGTCTATGAGCTTGGTAACGATGTATGGGATAATCCTTAGACTTGAGGCATTCACTAGTCTTATATGAGAGTTGTGTAACTTTGACACTGATCTAAGTCGTCTTTTAAGGATTGTCGATAAAGGTGATTGGATTACATAATAATCATTTCATATTATGGAAGACACAATAAAAAGGATCACCAAATTCGGGATAAACTTATGTTTAGTGAGTATAGTATCCTAATGAGCAGTTGACATATATAATTATGTGAACCCATAGTCGCGGTGGGAAAATGATGAACTCTAAAAAGTGTATATTTAATAAAAGGAAAATTCATCTGAAATTTCGGGTTTATCCTAGGTTCTAACCCTATGCAGAAATTATCACAATATTTTAAGACAAGTCCTAAATATTGTTTCTACGGATTAATGAAAATCACAACCACCAAACTTTATGTCTACGCAATTATAGATCAAAGTAAAATATTCAGGCAATAAATAATAATACAGAAAATAAATATCAACCACAAAAATCAACACAAGTTATTTTGGTGACGAAGTGGAAAACTCGTGCGAGTAAAAACCACTCCAGGTATCTCGGCTACTAGCCCAATCCACTATATAGAGAAAAACATACAGTGATGGTAAAAGACCTATGATGGAAACTCCACCGACTCTAGTACCTCTATCCTGCAAGAACTCGAAGAACTCATCGAGCCCGTATCCCACGGTTTTCTTCATAACCTCTCAAGTCTCTGAGCGGATCAACTCTGCAAGCTCTGAGCACCGAAACTCCGACTGTCAATCTTCCTCCTAAATAATTCTGGAGGGTTAGGAAGTTTGGTTTGGTTTTATTGATGGTGGTTTCACCAAACATATAGAAGACAAGAGAAGCAAGGAGTCTTCAAGGTGAAATCAAGAAGGTTGAAAGCTATCAATGTTTTTGGCTCAAAGAAATTATGTTTCAAAACTTGTGAAAGTGGCTCAATATTTGTTTATATAGGTAGGGCAAAGGAAAAGGGTTTCCTAGTGTTATTTTAGCTTAACAACGTGTCAAAAATATCCTACTTACGCAGGGGCATTTGAACGCACTTCAAACTCAAAGTTTCTGCCTCAAAACGTTCGAACTCAAATACGAACGCCACATGGGTCGCGGACTAGTTTTCAGGGGCAATTAAAATACTTGTAACTTTCTAGTCCTTTGGCCAAATCATTAGTTCTTTATATGTACGTGATCGTCTTCGAGTCTAATTTCCAATGCAACTAACCTCATATCAATTTAATCTCTAAACATTCTGGAACATTCAAAAGAGTAAACATCACTCGAATAACTCCATCAGATTTTGTCCAAATACTTGTCCAATTGCTCCGAGATCTTCAAGACTCATCACAACTCAATTGAACTTATTTTGTTATGGAAATTGCCAATAAAAATGGAACTAATATAATCATTTTACACTTATAGTTTCATTAATCCTCTTAACTCAACATATTTGTGAAATAATAAATAAATTTATGTTTTATCTATTTTTATTATAATTTTTATTTTCTGTATAGGTAAAATATTATTTTCGATGCTCAATTTGAAAGTAGATGCGGTATATGGATTATAAATGATCATAAACATTAAAGAGTATCGGGCTCGAATCGGACTTGAAAACATTCATCGCATTTCGATTGGCTACTAAATGAGCTCAACACCTTCTTAAGCATGCTTCTTCAATTGTTCTCTTATAGAATTTCTGAAGAAGTGTCAGTCTTCTGTGTTTCATTTTCTAAGTCATTATAATTTCTTCTCACTTTGTTAATAAAATTATGTGTGTTTTAATCCATATAATGAATAGCTAAACTACATTCAGTTGAGGTAAATGTATGAAGATATATGTAATTTTTACTTATGCTATAAATATAAATTGTGTTATTTCCCAAGTAATATATGTACCTCTCTGATGAATGATAAATCTATCACTATTTCCCACTCATTTAACTTAATATTTTGAATAGTTTCTTGAGTTTTGTGTTATTTTGTAGATAAATAAAGTTTCAGGACACTCTGGAGGTGATTTGGGCCAAAACAGTGAAAATTGGACGAAAATGGCATTTTGGTAAGTTTCTGCGTCGCGACGCGCAAGCCTTTGGCGTCGCGACTCCTAACATGCACCGAACAGTGCTAACGTGCACCGGGTCCATAAATCAGAATCTAAGAAAATTTGACTTTGCTAACGTGCGCCGTGCCACGTGTCACTATCACAGCCGATTTTCAAACATGCGTCGTGCCACGTGTCATCAGCCTACGATGCTGACAGTCACCATCGCCACATGTCGCCATGTGTCACTTCACATGCCAGCCACGTCATCGTCCACATCATCAGTTGACCGAGTCAACATGCCACCTCACAGCCACGTCATCATCAGCCAATCAGGAAATGCCACGTGTCGCAATTCTATGGTGCCGACAGTCCCTTTGCCACGTCACCGCCACGTCACCGCCACATCAGTACCAATTATTGGCTCTCTTATCCCTATCTGACACGTGGCGGATAAGAATCTAGCCGACCAATCAGAAGCCGCCACGTGTCACAATAATTGAGCCCCAACCACCTCGCCACGTATCACCTTATCACATTATCCAGAATCTGCAGCCGACGAACCATAGCATGCCACATCGACAAAACTCGCGTAGCGACGCGAGCTGGGCGTCGCGACGCGCGACCCCTACTGACCCCTATAAATAGAGCGCGAAATTCCAGTTTCAGTTATACCACTCTCTCTCATCTCTTTGATGTAAAGAGTGAGTTTCTCTCTCTAGTTTCTTTTAGTTTTTAGTTTTTAGTTTTGTAATTAATTTTAATTACGTTTTGTAATAATAGTAATTTACTTCTTTTTTTTTTTTTTTACTTTTTACAGTTTTTACTATTCACCATGAGGAGGTAATTTCCCCAGCTAAGGTGAAAGGCAATTCTTCTACTATTGCTATTTAGATTAATCTCCCTTAAATATAATATATTCACTATTTAAAATATTGACTTAAAAAGGATACCGCCAGATTGGTCGGTTGTTAATTCATTTTAATCTGGTTTAAACCTGACTAATCAAGGATACCGCCAGATTGGTCGGTTGGTAATTAAACTTTCTTACCGCCTATATGGCAGGTTCATGGATAAATCTTTTTCCGCCTTAATGGCTGGTTGGACTTAATTTGACTTAATCAGAATACCGTCTATATGGCTGGTTGGTAATGTTATCACAAGTTTATACATTATATTATGGGAGATATCTAAATTAGTAGTAGTAAAAGTAATTCATTTTACCTTAGCATTTTATTTTATTGTAATTTACTTTTCAGTATTTACTTTACTGCATTTTTACTTTATGTCTTTTGTTTTCAAGTTTTTACTAGCCCTAGTTATGTGTTGTAACTAAATTAGTTATCTGGGGTTGTGATGACTTTTAATATCACCGGTTTATAAGGGGTTAGATTATAGTTTAGGGTATTATAAAGATTTATTTATTGAGTCTTAATCTTAATGATTTTTCATTAACTGGTCATTAATAAAATTGATCTGGTAAATCTAAAATGAACTAGACATATGGATTTTAGGTTTCAGCCATAGACTCAATAGCCCACAATCTTCCTTGAGGATAGATAACCATTTAATAGATTTTCTTACAGGATAGACATATACCTGTCGGGCGGGGGTAGCCATAATTGGAACTTAAACTTAATGAATCCGGATAATTTGGTTGACATAGACATATGGTTCAATTGGGTTAAACTGGGTATTTGTGTCTGACCATCGACAGAGGCTTACACATAATTTAGTGTTCTAGGTTAATAAATCAATATATTACCCAACTTTAAGATAAATATTGGAAGAAATCACAATCATAGATAGTTTTTAATATTGAATTTTCTTAAAACCTACTTTCGAATAATTTTATTTACTTGTTTTTAAATTTAAAATCATCACTATTTCAAATCAATCAATCAACCTGTTAGATACTAGTAATCATTTGACCTCATAAAATTAATAGTTTAGCTATTAAGTCCTCGTGGGATCGATATTTTATACTACTTGAACGATACGTGCGCTTGCGTTATACGTGTGTGTTTACGCAGGTCACTCTCTCGTTTATATAAGAGTCTTCACTCTATGTAAACAGTCATTAGGCCCGTCATGGTGGACTCATATTGACTGACACAGATAATACTTGAACTCCTTAATATAGAAGAGAGTGGTTTGCTTAAATCTAAACTAATTATAAACAACTTTATTTCTGCATATATGGACGTATTTATATGTTTGGGCGTAATTGAGTATCTAATCATCAAATAAATTATTATAGAAATAATGATAATTTATGTGTTATAAAAAGTCAGATTTTTCTATATTTGAAATACCAAAAGTGAATCTCCTAGTCTCGGTGTTTTTTTATTGTTACAACATCTAGTTTAATTGTCTCGTCACTTCATTTAATTTATACTTTTATTTTATTATTGTATATTAATATTTGCATTATTATATTATTGTTGTTGGGGCAGTTGTGGAACCCTTAGGTTCGGATCGGTGTCTAACCCACGGATATCATGGATAGGTGTAGACCCGACCAAGGTTTCGGTTCTGAATCGGAACTGAATTTTATAGGTTCGGTTAGGGTTCTTAGCCCAACCAAACCGGTAAGAACCGCTGGAACCAAACGATTCTAGCGGTTCTTACGGTTCCAACCGAAACTGTTTGGTTCTGTTAGGAACCAGGTTGGAACCCTAGGGTTCCAACCATCCCCAACGGCTAGCCATTAGGGCCAGCCCAATGGCCAATGTTAAAAAAAATGATTTCTTAAATTACCCCTAATAACATTAATAAAACGGCTAATTTTAGTGGCATTTTAGGTATCACAAAAATATTCTAAAAATGTATAAATATGTGTCATTTTTCATTATTTAAACACATCAATTTCTCAATTCTCAGTTCCTACAATTCTCTCATTCTCAATTTCTCTCATCTACAATTAAAATTTATCATTCTCAATTCTCTAATTCTTTAAAATTTCTTAAACAACAAATGGCAAGCTCATATGAGAACACAATGTCAAATGTGCCAACCCAAGAGAGCGGCCCTAGTATCGATTCATGGAGAAGGGAAGTTAGGTCTCGTTCCTCTGATGTTTTCAAAATTCATTTTAATTTAATCGATACTGCAAACGAAGGTCCAATAGCAGTATGCAACCATTGTCGGATTTCTTACAAATTTACTGGTGGATACGGAAATATGCACAAGCACCTGGAAAGACATCATGTCGTTGAGCTTGGACTTGATACGAAGTAAACTCAAATGGCCAGGTAAGCATCATCTAGTAGAGATACGAGTTCTTTAGATTTATTTAAATATTCTGATGCTAAAAATAGAGAAGAATTTGAAAATTAACTTATATGACACATCTTTCTTTAAGTTTTGGTGAAAAACTTGCTTTTACTAATTACGTTCAAAATGCTTTAAATCCTGTTGCTTGTAGAATGACTTGAAATACAACAAAACGTCAAAATTTTAAATTATACAAGGATGCTAAAATTATTTTAAATGAAATATTTAGAGATATTAAAGGTCGTATTTTTATTTGTTCTGATATTTGGAATGACCATTGGCGAACAAACTCATACATGATTGTGACTTGTCATTGGATTAATGCATCATGGAACATGCAAAAAAGACTTATTGCATTTAGAGTTTTTGATGAACAACATACTGCATAAAATATTTATAGAATGATTAAAGTAATTTTTGATGAATATGGTTTATTAGGTAAAATTATAACAATTAGATTTGATAATGCATCTACAAATACTACATCAATCACTGATTTAATAGAAATATGCTAACCAAATTTATGGGGTCGCTTTTTCATGTTCGTTGCACATGTCATGTCCTTAATTTATGTGATCAAGATGGTCTGGAAAAATTATCACCTTTCATTGATCCTATTAAGAAAGCACTTAATTGTATTTGGTCATATTCTCAAGTTAGGAGAGAATGAACTAAGTTTTATGAATTAAATGGTATTAAACCGATAAAATTTTCATGAGATATTCCAACACGTTGGAATTCAACTTATTTTCTTTTATGTCAAGTTTTGCAATACAAAGATGCATTATGTAGTTTTTTCCTCAACATGTTCAACATATCACACTTTTTCACAGTCAATGGGAAATTTGTGATAAAAATTTAGAAATTTTAAAAGCTTTTAATGATGTCACAAATATTTTTAGCGGAGTTTATTATCATACAACACATTTATTTATTCTTGAAAGTTTGAATATTGTTAGTACTCTCGATGAGCATGTTGAAAGTCCTGATCATAATGATATTATTTTTTTTGAAGCTATTAATGTTATGAAACGAAAATGGTTGCATTATTTTAGAGACATTCATTTATTTTATCTTATTGCTACTGTTTTTGATCCTAGATTTAAATTAGAAGGTTTGAAAAGTGTTTTACAAGCTTACTATGGATATTTAGGAATATTAGATGAAATTGATATTACAAGAATAATAGCTAAAATAAAAATTGATTTAATATATTTATTTAATGATTATATTAGAATATATAACTTGCAATCAGTAAGACAATCTAGTAGTAGCGAACCCTTAATGTAAACAAGACTTAGCAGAGGTGATCGTTGGTTACTACAACGAAATAAAAAACATAGGGATAACATGACTAATAATCCGGAATTAGATAATTATTTATCTACAAATTTCGAGTTTTCAACTGGAAGTTTAGTTAGTAAAAATTTTCAAATCCTTGAATGGTGGAACCGACATCAAAATGTATATCATGTATTATCAATTATTGTTAAAGAGATATTGGCAGCACTGATTTCCACCATTGCGGTTGAGCAAACCTTCAGCTTGGGAGGCAGTATATTGGAAGTTAGACGGTGTTCATTACATCTATGTACTCTAGAAGCAACAACATGTGTGGATGATTGGACCCGAGCTGATCAGAGGCAACAAGAAGATGGCCCTGATGAATTTGAAGACTTGTTCGATAATGCATCAGCAAGTGCAAGCGGAACTGAAGCTGAAGGATCAACATGCACTGGTAATGATAATTGATATTTAAATAATTGTAAAATTACAATGGGGAAATATCTTGAAATTATAATGGAACTACATGAGATTTGATTCTTTTCACCCGTTAAGGATACGTAGTCAACTTAAGTTCTTAAAAATTTAAGTTCAAACTCTTTAATTTAATAATTTTATTTTTAATTTTTTTAGACAAGAATTTTATTTGTAATTTAATGTAAGTTTATTATATAAATTCAAATTCATAATTTTAAATTAATTTTTCAATCTCAATTTTTTTATTTAAAAAAAAAACTGAACCATTCGGTTCCGATTCGATTCGGTTTTGAATAAAAATTAATTTTTCAATCTCATAATTCCACTTAAATATGGAACCAAAATTGAACCGGAATTAACCGGTCCGATTCCGATTCCATACTCGTGGAACCGAGAACCGGACTGGTGGTCAGGTCTAGATAGGTGTATTTTAAAATATTTTAATGAAACTACATTTCGATACGAGTCCATAGGAAAAATGAGGACCAAATCAGAGTCCGGAAACTCCGAAACGGAGAAAATGAAGTTTAATGTCCATCAGCCCTCGAAGTCGCGACAAGTGAGTCTTGAGAGTCGAGACGCTCCAAAGTGCGAGAGCAACTGCGAGAGCTGAACATCTCGGCATCGCGACGTTTCTTAGTCTGATGCTCAATGTCGCGATGCTGGAAGGTCAGTGTCGCGACTCTCCCATAGGTAGTGCGCAATTTCAACCTTCAAATCAATCATAAACACTTCCGATTTTCTCATATCATTTCGATATACCTTAAAAACTAATTTTAACATCAAAACCAACCACAACACATGTTATACAACTAACATACATGTATTCTAAATACATTTATATATTTATTTGAATCAAAACAAAAACCAATTTAGAATCCCACTATGAAATACCTCATGAACTATTATAGTTCACCCAAAAGTGATCAAGGGATTCTAGATTGGTAACCATACCTCTAAGTTTTAATATAGAATTCCAAACTCCTATTAATTGTTCCATGTCCAACATGAACATCTTTGACCTAATTAACAAGCATATTGTGTTTATACTTCTACAGCATCCTGACATAATTTATTAGAATTATTTCAACTCTAAGGTATGTAATCATGCATCCAATACATAATTCATCACTATATGTCTCACTAATGAAATACTCACTAATGAAGAACATAGCTTAAGAGAAATTCAAACTTACCTAGAAAGCTTGATGCCAAGATCCAATCTCCTTCTCTTTGTTGAAATGGTTAGAGAACTTCCAAGGTTTGCAAGCTTGACTCCAAGATCCAATCTTGATTTTTATGCTAACAAGCTTCACTCTAAGATCCAATTTTGATTTCTCCTAGATGAAATATTATAGAGATCTCACAAAAATTCTCTAAACATTTCTCTAACTTATGCTAATTTCTCCCAGAATTGCTTATATTTAGCTTTCTCAAGCTTAAGTAAAGTCTTGCTTAAGCTTGCTATTTATAGTTAAACTTAGGAAATTCTTAATTAATAAAAGTTCTAATCAACTTTTATGTGGGCTTAATTAGGTGTGACTAATCACATCTGTCTACCACTTTGATTTAATGCAATTAAATCAAGACAGAGCTTAATTAATGGATTAGTTACATATCTTACACTTTAATTTAATCTAATTAAATCAAGCAAAAAATACCTATAATTACATATTTCCATTTACCAAAATATCCTTAAATGGTATAGATATTTATGAATTTACACTTAAGCCCTTGTAATTATTGAATTAATCCAATTAGGTCAAAGTAAATAATCAATATTATCCAATAACACTTGATTATCTTAGTTGATAGTTATAATATCGAATATTATCTTTTATTAAAATTAATCGGCAACCCAAGTGCTCAACGAGTACACTTCATATTGAGAGTCTCTAAGTTCAGACACGTTCGTCATATAAGTCTAGCTAATATGTACTCAATTCTCCCACCTCTGAATTCACAAAGAACACGAACGACCTTTCTGAACTATACAAGTCAAGGCCATCACATATGTTTATCAATCCCTCCGTCGTAGGCTATCTGAGTTGTGCTTAGGAAATATAAAATACCCCATCAAGTTTCCGAAGCGCATATCTCATGTCGACATGTCCACGATTCTTTAAAACTAATGCGATCCAACCTAACTGATAGGCTTTGGCCAAAGTCTTAAAAATCGTGACTTACTCACATGGATACCTAAACCACTTATGGTACACATACGGGCTGACAAATCCTATCTTGATTCGCACTTGATTAAGGAGTGCATCGATCCACACCCAATGAACATCTAGAGGCCAGACCATGAAGGGTTTCTGATATATATGACATCAAAGTATGGAAGATGTCACACAAAATCAATGCTATTGACATACATGACATCAAAGTATGGAATATCTCACACAAAATCAATGTTATCTTATAGTCAAAGGATTACATATGCTACTCGACTAGAGGAGATTCCTATTGACGGTGGTGTGTACTTCCAACTATTAGGAATCATATGTGAGTCATTCAGTATTCGGTCCAAATAATACCCACACGTCTATACGAGCTTCCAAAGCTTATAATACATCGTGTTAAACCATTGGAACTCTAATTTCAATATACAACATGTTCTAGTCTTCTAAGTTATAGGAATTCGACTGTATTCCAAAACCAATGACTGAAAACATTTACTTTAAAAATAGTTTATGATAGTAATATTTATCCCAATGTCGGACCACCTAGTGTCCATTATTACTATATGACTATTCTAAGGTCTATGTCATTCTTAGCATATTTATACATCAATCTAATATGCATAATGACAATACCATTAATAGCGTATGAAATGAAAATATAGTTATTTTATTAATAAATAATAAAATGTACACTACATTATTCGGATTTGCGCTCCAAGCACAAACTCTAATAATTTTATTAAATTTATTCCATATGAATCGACCCAAACTCATCGGGTTTTTTATTACTTTAACACTCTTATACTT
The DNA here is from genome assembly GCA_019454045.1 of Zanthoxylum bungeanum. NCBI lineage: Eukaryota > Viridiplantae > Streptophyta > Magnoliopsida > Sapindales > Rutaceae > Zanthoxylum > Zanthoxylum bungeanum. Next base: position 34,903 of record SKCR01014569.1, read on the forward strand.
GAGAGTAAAGAACCACTTTGTGAGTGTGTTAAGTTTTTGACGCCGTTGTCGGGAAATACAATTTAGTAGATAGAATAATAATTTAAAATCATTACATTTTCCTTTATTTATTTATTTATTTTATTTTTTAATTCCATCGTGTATTGATTGACCAAAACATGCCTTAAATGAATACCAAATTTAGACGTCATATAGTTAATTCCTTAAGTTTATAGGAAATCGAAAATTGAAATGAAATAGGGTTTGCATTTTGCCAAAAAAATTCTTGAACTAAAAATTTCTTGAACTATCTTAATCTAGAGATTTTTTTTCAAAATTTTTATTGAGAATCCAATTCGAGAAATGGAGACAAGTGAATTAGAATTTCAAATGAGATTTGAATTAACATGGATTTGTGGACATTGTTGGGATACAATCACTATATTTGTGCTATTTTATTTTGTCATTTTATTTTTCCTTAATTATTTTTATTTTATTTGTATTTTGTCATTTTATTTACATTTTTTTTGTAAGCACTCAATTGTATTTTTAAATTTTATCATATAATATGCACTTAGGTTGCATGAGATACTAGTCTCGATCATCTAACTGTGGGTTAAAGAGAGAGTCTCAATCACTTTCACCATTAGTCAAAATGGCTGATAACCGAAATGAAAACTCAATTGATGAGATGAAAATCCAATTGATTAGGTAGAACATGAGTCACAGTATGATGATCTTAATCATCATATGACACTCAAAGAATATAGAAATCACATTAGGATATGATTTCCATCATGTTACATCATGTTTCAATTTCAAACCAAGTGTCATCAAACTTCTACCCACATTCTATGGTCTAAAATCAGAAAACTCTTACCAACACTTAAGGGAATCCGAAGAGGTATGTAATACATGTGTATATCAAAATTGCAGCATAAATATAATTCGTCTCAATTTTTTTCTATTTTATTTAAAAGATAAAGCTAAAATTTGGTTGTATAACTTCAGGTCAAGAACCATTAGAACATGGGAAGATTTACAAGAGCAATTTCTGAAAAAATTATTTCCATCTCACAAAACAAACTCCTTTAAGAGGAGAATCA